>JAMPIV010020934.1:0-310273 GCA_024509875.1 Oreohelix idahoensis
GTGGGATTGAGGTAATATTGGATGGGTTTGTTGTATGTTGGTAGGGGTAGGGATAGGTTGTTTGATATTGGGAGTAAGTGAGGAAGTGGGAAATGGAGGGGGTGGGTGTTTTTGTGGATATAGGGGGAGATTAGATAGGGGGGGGAGGGTGGTTTGGGGTGGGTTTTTGGGGGGGGGTAGGTTAAGGTAGAAGAGAGTTGTGGGTAGTGTGGGGGATGGACGCTTAATTGAGGAATGGCAGGTACTAAACCAATTGAGGGGGACTTTTTTTTGGTAAAAGTAGTTAAACAAAAAGGTATTAGTTTGTGTGGTTGGTGTTTGAAATCGTGTATTAGGGGGTGAATTATATTTTGGGAGAGAATTATCAAATCAGGTGGGTTAATTGGTCAGACCTGGAAATTTGAAAGGTACAACATGGTGGGGGTTGAAAATCTGCCACTGAGCGATTCTGATTTTGGGTGTTGGAGGACATCCCTCACTATTTGGGATTTTGGGGCTATAATTTGGTAATTCCTAGACTATTTGCGTAACGTTTAACATATTTTTTGTCAGCAAGTCCTAAGGAACCCAAATATACAAATTTAAAGGAGCTAAGTGGCTGCGTTCAAAATATGCACTTTCTTCTACCCCCTGTTTACTTCGAATACGATTTGGTGTCTGGGTACTGTAATGTTTTCAAGCGTAAACCAGTATAATGTCATATTTCCTAATAAGCGTTTTTCAGGATTTTAAAACCTAACTCTGGTATGGGTAGTGTTGTTTATCACTGTCGATTTGAAAAAAAGCTAGTGCTTGTGGCCTTACACGCGTGATGGTAGTAATTGTGTATCGCGCGACTGTGGTAGTATTGCCTGCGTCCCTGCTTTCAGCCCTCCCTTCTTTCTATCTTTAGTCCATCTGTCTTTCGTTTTAGGTAACGTAGTGTATAAAAAGACATGAATGGAATTTTAAATCTAGGTCAACCTGCGTATCTCAAGGTTTTTCTTAGAAATGCAGCACATGTTTTATCGTAGAAAGCGGGTATTGAAGCAGTAGGCTTTTACTATCAACGTGAAACGTTACAATTTGCAGACGAAGTAGAAAACAAGGAGGATTTCGAGTACAGTCATTGTGACAGCACTGTTCTTTACCATTCTTCTTTCCTTTTATTGAAGTTATTTGTTAGGCTTTACATTTACCTGATAATTTATATATGTGGATTAGAATATTTCACGACACTTGGTCTTCATGTAGCCAACTTAAACTGTCTTCTGCTTACATGAATATGACGGAAGTGCCTTGTGTCGTCCTCATAGCCTTTCTCTTCCTTCATATTACTTCGCAAAGACAGTCTAGACCCGGGTTTCTTAACCTGGGAATCCGTGAATGGATTCTATGGGATCCGTGTACACAACATTACAAGTTGGAATTTTATTTTCACAAATGTTTTATTCTGCGAATTATCAAAGATCTTTGTATTTATAGAAACATCCTCCTTTTACATATTGCTTTTATATGTCAGTACGACTATATGTAAGTTTAACGATTTTTATTTTTGTAATAAAATGTATTATTTGTACGTAAGATTTTTAATTGTGCTTTTATATACATTTAATTTAAGAAGGGGTCCGTTGCCTTTGCCGGACAATCAAAGGACGAAATACTTGTGTCCAGTCATGTGTTGTGGAAGACAAATAACACAGAATAGACGGGTAGGTTAAAGTCACGGATGGGTGAACTCAGAAATAAATAATGGAGGAAACCTTGAGTCCTGCGAACAGTAAAATAAATTAGTAAATAAATAAATAAAGGTAATTAACAGGTACTCGTTGAACATAAAGGATGACACAGGACAACAGAACAGAAAATACAAGTGATAGGCTTACCGGGAATCGAACCTAGGACCAACCAAACGGTGCCATCGCCTTGCTGTGAAAGTACATCGTGAAAGGACGCTCAGCCAATTTTGCACCCCAATAAAAAATGCATTATTGGAGGAAAGTTATATTAGTGATTGCGTCTTTAAACTGTCTGGGTCGTACAGGTCCTATATACTGTAGTTGTGTGAGTGTCACGTGACAATGACGTGGAGATGAAAACTGGAGACGGAAGGGAAAATAATGAGCAAGAAGTGGAAAGAATTTGAGCTGATGGCACGTGACAGGAGGACTTGGCATGTGTTTGTTGAAGGCCTATGCTGCTTGAGGAGATAAAGGATGCTGATTGATTGATTGATTGATTGATTGATTGATTGATTGATTGATTTATAATACACTTATGTTGAATTATACATGGGTGCTCAGTGTACATCATGTATGACTTTTACAGTTTCACTATTTTACAGTTTTCCATTTCTATTCCTTTCTCATTCTTGTCTTCAGCTTCTGGTACTTTTAGGTTAAGAACAGGAAGTGACGTCAGAAAATAGCAGACAAACAGATCTCGGACTCTAAGCTTTGATAACTTTGCAAGAACTTCCCGTTCAATTTAATGGTATCGCACTTGTAGCCGTCCAAGTGACCATCTTGAGACCAATTTCCCACTCTCAAGAGCTGTTGTTATCTAGCAACTTCTAACAGAGAGTGGGGGTTCAATCAGGTTGATGGCGTACAGTTTGTATTCATGTCCTTAAACAGGGACATCGTGTCCTTTCTTGTCTATAGTGATTGCGTCCTGCGAATAGATAAGAAAATCTACCATTTGAAAAACAAGAAGTGTCACAGTACAGTTACAAACTTAGAAATAAGCACGTGGAACTTATTTCTTCTTCACTCACCATCTCTGGTGGAGTAGGCGATCATTGTATTTTCACAAAGTCTTGTCTTCAATCATCATCAGTAGGTGCCATATTCACAATGGATGTCCAACGTCTTCTGTCTCCTGTCTTGATAATGCACTCTGATAAGCTGTGTCCTGTCTTGATAATGCACTCTGATAAGCTGTTTCCTGTCTTGATAATGCACTCTGATAAGCTGTTTCCTGTCTTGATAATGCACTCTGATAAGCTGTTTCCTGTCTTTCTCTTGATGTTATCTTCCCACTTCTAGAGCTGTCTTCCTCTTGCCCGTCTGTCGTCAACTCTACCTTCTATTATGGTCTTCAGTAAGGTGTTACATCTGTCTTGACATTTGAGTTGAAGATTCATATTGGTTTTGATTACTCATTTTCTCGATATGTTTCCCAATGCAATGAAAGATCCTCTTGCTTTTTGTATTCTTATTTTGATATCACTGTCTGTCCCTCCAACTTTGTTTATATTACTCCCACGATATGTGTACGATTCTACATCTTTTAGTGGTGTTTCTTCAAGTTCAACCTTGTTATCATTTCTTGCATTTATTCTCAAAATCTGTGTCTTTTCTCTGTGTATTTTCAGGGCCACTTGTTGTGACCTCTCATCAAGTATATTCATTTTGTCTTGCATATGATTATGGTTATGGGACTGAAGAGCCAAGTCATCTGCAAAATCCAGATCATCAAGCTGTTTAGTCAGATTCCACTGGATTCCATTTCTGTTGTGATGTGATGTTGATGTTTTCATAACCCAATCTATTGCTAGTAAGAAAAGAAATGGAGACAAGAGGCATCCCTGTCTCACTCCCGTTCCAATTCTAAACGGTTCTGTAAGTTGTCCTTCATGAAGAATTCTGCATGTCATGTCTTCTTAGGTCTACTTTATTAAGGAAATGATCTTCATTGGAACTCCATAATGCTTCATCAATTTCCATAGTGATTATCTATTTACACTGTCAAAGTCTTTTCGTAGTTCACAAGTCCGATGTCCAATGTTTGTATTACTGCCACAACAGTTGCAATGGATGTTACCGCTAGCGGTGAATTCCATTCCAGACTTTGCTCAGCTATTATGCTCAATGTGTCTATCTGGTCTGTACATTATCTGTTTGTCGAAAGCCTGCTTGTTCATCTCTCAGTTGGTTATCTATGGACTCTTATAATCTCTCAAGGACGATTCTGTTTAATACTTTTCCTGACACTGATAGTAACATTATTCCTCTATAATCTGTGCACTCTTGTAAATTTCCCTTCTTAGGCACCTTTACCAGATAAACTTCCTTCCATTCTGCTGGTATTTCCTCTCTCTCTCCCAGACTTTGCCAAGTAGTTTGTATAATATCTCTGTAGAGGTATCAATATATGTTTTGATGGCCTCTGCTGGAATCCTATCTGGACCGACTGCTTTTCCATCTTTAAGAAGCTTTATGGCTTTCTTTATTTCTTCTCTACTTGATCTTTCACAGCTGATCTGTAGCTCCTATTCTGCTGGCTGAATGTCTGGGGGATTAGTTGGGGCTAGTCTATTGAGAAGTTCCTAAAAATGTTCTGTCCATCTCTTCATTTGTTCTTGTATATTACTAAGCAATTTTCCATTCTTATCTTTTATGAGGCCATTTGCTTGCTTAAATATTCCTGTTAGCTTCTTTGTGTTGCTGTACATGTCCCTCATATTTCCTTTTGCTGCAGCTTCCTCTGCTTCTTTTGCCAATTCTTCAATACACTTCATCTTGTCTCTTTTGATGCTTCTTTTTACTTCTTTGTTTGTTTCGATGTACACTTCATGAGCCTTGCCTTTAGAGCTTCTGGTTTTGCTTCTGTTTAAATCTGCTTTCTTGTTTTTCCTGTATCTTGCTAATCGTTTCTTTTGTTATCCATGCTTTGTGCTGATGTTCTCTTTTTCTCAGTACTTCTTCACATGTCTCGTTCCATATATTTTTTTACTTGTTGCCAGCTGTCTTCCGTATCTGTTTCATCTTCCAGCTGTTGGAGTACTTGGTATTTGTTGGATACTGTTACTGAAAAATGTTCTCTTATTTCCGGATTTCTTAGATATCCCACATTATACTGTTGTCTATAGCTATATACTGTAGTGAATTTCAGTTTTAATTTTGTTTTAGCCAACAGAAGATGGTGGTCTGATACCACATCTTCTCCTCTACATACTTTTACATCATGCAATGATGACCTAAACTTCTTACTTATGCATATGTGATCAATCTCAGTTCTGTGGTCTGGTGATATCCATGTTGCTTTATGTATTCTTTTATGTGGAAATATGCTTCCTCCTATAGCTAGTTGATTTGAAGCACAGAAGTTAGTTAACAATTTCCCCATTCTCGTTCATCGTACCCAATCCATGCTTTCGCATGATTTCTTCAAAGTCTGTTCCTATTTTCGCGTTTAGATCCCCCATCAAAATTGTGATGTCCTTTCTTTTCATTTTGTCCAAGACATTTTTGTAGACTGGTATAAAATTCTTATTTATCGGATTCTTCTTTATCATTTGTTGGTGTGTCACGGATTGCCTCCCCTGCTTTGCAGTAGTGGCCCAACAGTGACCAAAACTCAAGAGTATCTAATATTGGCTTCCAAGGTATCTACCAGCGCGCAAGATTACTCTTGGCAGAGATGTAGATAGAAGATTAATGATACTTCTACCTTAAGGGAGTACTTACAAGATATTCCCAGAAGTCAAGAACAAAAGCTGCTTAGGGCTGAGCAATTTGATAACTTATTATGTGGTCCGTCGCCTTTTGTGAAGGGTTTAAGCAATGGTTTAGCCCGTTCAAGCCCCCAGTTGGTTTAATCCAACGAAATCCCTCTTATAAGGTATAGCTCTGTTTAGTGTAAATATACATATCTAAGTATTTATGTATAGATTAACTATTCTGGCATATACGTTTGCTTTCATACATATAACTGAATCAACTATTATTGTTTAGTTTTGTAACAACAGGTAACAATTTTAAAAGTGAAATAGTCTTTAACAGGTTAAAACAAAAATGGAAAGATTAGTGGAATTTTGATGGATATACAGTTCTCATCATTGACACGTAAGTGGGAATTTTAATTTATATTTAAAGTTTAACTGAAATGTCCTTTTTGCTGGTGCCTTTTGATTAGCACTTAGCTTATATGAGTGATTCCTGCAGCTGTGGTTCATCAATTCTATGATGACGAAAGCCTTCTCCACACTCTCTTCTACTGTAGGAGGTTATAGTGGACGCTTTTTTCTCACACTAGCGGCGTTAGTACCAGACATCGTCTGATGGCTTGTAACCACGAACTTTAGGCAAATAGAAAGAAACAAATGCTTGCTAAGTACATTTGTTCTTCGCAAACTAACAGGCCCATTGTCATGCGCTCCACCCACGAATGTTAACCTCTCACAAGTATTAAATTACCGAGCACACACTGGAGGCACATATGATGTAGTCATCACTCATCACTGCTCCAGTCGGAGTCTGGGGTCGTTTTCTGCTGTTGGGTTTCCCGCACGACTAGTCAGAAATAAACACCAGCTCTTGCTGTAGTGCTTCATGAATACACTATTTTCACATGTTGAGGTTGCCGGCCTCACATATATCCACTAGCAAGAAAACAGGTTAAATTCACTTACCCCAAATTTTTGGGAATACACAATCTTCTTGCGCAGATTTTCATATGGACTCGAGCAATTTCGGTGCATATGCTCTCGAATCAATTTCGTCTGAGAAATTCCTTTTATGTGTACTTAGCTGCTAGTAAGATGTCAGTTGGTTTCTGTTCCAGCCGATGTTTGTTCTTTGCAGGTTACAAAGACTCAGAAAAGTGCGCATGCGCGCAGCGGGTATTTCAAGTGAAACTTTTGCAGTTGAGTTGCAACCGGTAATTGTTACATGTCTCTCAACACATTGGTCAAGTAGGTGAAAAACAAAAAGAAATAGGTACATTCTTTTTTAGTCTTTCTCTGCTTAAAAACTTGCAGAGATTATCTTACTTTTATGATAGAAAGCATCATGGGGCCGAGAATACATTTTTTGAAAAGGGTACAACCTTTTATGGACACCCTGTATTTATTCGCTGTCCGCCGCCCTAAGGTTTCACAACTATTCTAACTTGCCGTTTTCGTATCCACTGATTACTACGGCTTCAAAATCAGCTAGCTCAACTCACACTTATTTACACAACTACGGTAATAGAACGAACGTATTTATCCCTGGGAATACAGGGATCACGCTCTTAGGGCTATTAATTCGTTCTTGAGAACTCAAGCTCAACTGAAAACGTGCTTAACGAAAACGATTTCCAGTAAGAATTAACAGAAATCAAATTAATTTGTTCACAATGTCTAGAAAACTGTATTAAAATTAAGTAAAAGTGAAAAAAAAAATTGTTTAATAAATAGTTGATAATATTTATTAACTACATATAATTATCAGGGTAATGTTCGCCTTTAGCCCCACCGATGTCCTATTGTAACTTTTCGTTTACTTTGTACATCGACTTTAAGCAAACATTCGTACGATATCCATATCGACTTTTAAATCAAGATTTAACGCGGGAAACGCTATGAATTTTGCGTTTCTGTCGCTGCAGCATACTTGTTTGTACCGCGTACTTGTTGTTTAGTTATGTACAACTAATATTTCGCACAGCACTAAAGCTAAATATTTCGCAACACCATAAATTAGTAAGTACAGTATCATAAGATTATGATCGTTATTGTACTTTCAATAATTATTTATTGCAACTTGTTAACACAGTGACGTGATAATTAGGCTATGTCATATTTCACAAAGATGGGTTAGGGCCTGCATGACAAAATACAAAATACTTTGGTCACATAAAAAGGCATAACACCTTGCAGAAGACCATAACAGAAGGGAGAGTTGAAGGCAAACGTGCAAGGGGAAGACAGCGCTATAAGTGGGAAGATAACATCCAGAGATGGACAGGAAAGAGTCTATCAGAGTGCACCACCAAGACAAGAGACAGAAGACGTTGGAGATCCATTACAGCCAACTTTCGTTGTGGAGATGGCAGCTGATGATGATGACGATTGTCAGTACTATACTGATCCTAGAGCCAATGAAAACCTCCTGCTACATATACACACACATATATATATATATATATATATCTATGAGTGTCCGATTGACAGAGTTGTTACAGCGCTGGTCTCTCGTGGCTAAGGTGATGGGTTCGATTCATGGTATCATCGCGCTCCAGTCTACCCAGCTGTAAATGGATACCTGACTTTGCTCTTGAGTTAGGGAAGGAAAAGTATCGAGGAAGGGAACTGGTCACCCCACCTCTTGATGCTGGACCTAGTATAGTGAAGTCTCTAACACTTCATTCTCCTACGGCAGTATCTGCTATGGGACTAATCTTGACCTTTTATATTATATGTGCTCTTTAATAATTATAATCACAGTGTTTTATACATATATTTGTATATATAATCACACTTTGATTATAATTATTAAAGAGAGGCAGAGGTAAACCAAAAAAAAAAAACACACACACACACAGACAAGATAGCTAGATACAGAAGTGAAAAAGAAGAGGAATTCGTGGAAAGACCTCGCGCGAAAGGCATCTGACAGGAGGATTTGGCATGCGTTTGTTGAAGGCCTACGCTCCTTGGGGAGCTAACAGGTATCTTAAAATATTTATGTATGTTTTAAAGTCAATACATGTCATTATCTTACAAACAAATTAATTATATTTATTTATTAATTTTGTAACGTTGTGATTATAATTATTTACTGTCGTGACCACCGGAGGAACATCATTTATGCTATTCGTATTTCGTACGAATGTTTCCTTACTTGTAAACTCCGATTCCAAGTACAAAGTAAACGAAAAGTTACAATAGGACATCGGTGGGGCTAAAGGTGAACATTACCCAATATTATAGGGTATTAATTGTTGCTACTTCCTTCGTTTCTGCCTTTAGAGCTCACGACAGAGCTGTCTTCATCATCAGACGACTGGATAGCAGATAGTTTTGTAGGTGTTGAAAAGTTTTTCTTACTCCAGTTGCAGAAGGTACGGCTGTTTGGGCCATGGGGGAAGAAGATATTCGAGGAGACTTTAAAAATAAACAAACGAATCGAGTTTACTTTGCTTTCCCTCCATTTTCTCTTCAAGAAGCGCCTGGTGGCAATAACGATTTTGTTATATGTTACAGATTACTAATGATCTGCATTCCATTTTGGGGTCATGTTTCATTATGCTAGCAGTGACAATGCTTCCGGACCATCCTACCTCCCTGAATGTACCTGATGAGCTGTCACATAATTTGGGTCGATCTCTTTTCCGCTCCGGCAGTATTTAACTACCTTTGTTGTGCGTACTGATTTACGTGAATTATTCAACTGATGGCACATTCTAGTTCCCTACCTTCTGACAGGTAATTGGTATTTTCGAGTCATTGTTTGCACTTCTTCCTGTAATAATTCGTCATGTCTGTTTACCTGTTTATCCCTGCTGAAAGAGTAGATGGATGATGCAATCTTGACAGACAGTCATGTTGGTAAAATTCTCATGTACAAGCCATTGGGCGGAAATGTCCAAGCGAGCTTGCATATCGCTGATATGGCTAGTGTGACCTTCTAATTACTGTCGTGAAGAGTCACAGCCCAGATGATCAAACGAGTGTCGTTGTTTGCACAAGTACGGGGAGATAAACTATCCGTCCGCGGACATATTACCGACATGCACCTGAAAGACGAAATGTTGTAATAGCTTCCGGACAGAATTGTTAAGAAGACATTCTTTGTCATAATGTAGGGAGTTGTAGTTGCAATCATTACCGCGAATCGACGGATATAACGATTCCATATTTGGAAAGAGACCTTTTAAATAACACGCGCAATTGTCCTATGAGGAATTGTTTTGAATAAACCTCATCATAACACGCATGATTGAAACTATTGGCCGGCATTCGAGATGTAAACATAACAACATCTCTGATTGGTGCCTGGTCTAATAGTAAATAACAACGTGCGTGGGTCGAAAGTTCTAATATACGAGTAACATGACACTTTCGCCGGTTTAAAGCACTGTGAAAATTCAACTCGTCAATAGACCAGCCAGACAGCCAGAGTAAAGATTAGGATAAGAATTCCATGCACATTGTTTGAGCATCTTGAGGACATATATCCCAGGAAAACTTTACCTTTATTAACACGGAATACCGGAATCTTAGGAATCTGAACACGAAGTCAGAGTGGGAGCTTATTGTAAAGTAACACCCCAGAACCCGTGGAAGAGGCATCTTAAGCAAGCTGCCTTAACTATTTCTCTGAGCCAGAAGTCTGTGACCCCAAAGACAATATGGGGTGAGTTGCACCTTAATAAATCTATATTTTACATTATTAACACGTGAAATAATATGTATATATTGACTTGTGAATACTAAAATGTAAAAACTGCTAGTGGATGTCCAAGTCATACGAGGCTGGCAACCTTAGCATATAGAATGATGATTTCATGAACCACCACTGCAAGGGCTAGTGACTGCTTTATGCGAGTTTCTTATAGAGAACTAAAAGCAGAAGTAGTCCCAAGTTTCATATGGAGCAGGGAGTGAATGATGAGAGAAATGATGTACATACTTATTACGATGTTAACCTTTTCAACCAATGTAACAGTAAATGTAAACTTATTCCATCTAAATTTAATGAAAGTTTTCCGCTCACTGGCATTAAGATTAATTCTCAGAGAGGTTAACGTTCTGAGGTAGATGGGATGATGGAATGAAAAGAGGGAAGGGGGGGGGGGGAAGCACATGAGTGTGTGTCAGGAAAACTCAATACTCAGGAGGGTATTTGTTCTATTTTTTTGTGACATTAGTCAGTGGTACCAATTGATGGTTACTATCTCTGGAACAAATGAAAGTATAAGTGGCCTAAAATCGACGCTAGACATCATCATCAGTCGGGTCTTAGAGACGCTGGACCAGCTTTGTGATTATTCACTGATACGTCTTGGAATGTGTCACAACTTTCAGACTTGACCAGTGACGATTGAACCAGTCATCTATCTGCAAAGAACAAAACATCAGCTGGAGTAGAAACAATCAAACTTATTGACAGCAAAGTACAAACATAATAGCTGCCAAGTGATCTGTCAGACCATTTCCTCCAAATTCATAACGTAACTCTGTGATGATTACCTTTCTTTTAAAGAATTATTCATTTTTTAAACTGTTAAACACAATTGATTATTAAATTTGTTATTTGTGTTTATACAAATTTAAAGTTAATTTAATGGTTTCGAATTTTTCTCACCCGTTTGTCTCAGTGTCGTAGATTTTTGATAGGGGAATTAAGACTTGGGTTGGTCCCTTCTGATTAGATTAGAATAAGTGATAGCCACAGTGAGAGATGATAGTAGAAATAGAGTTATACGAGTGAGATGGTAGAATGTGATAGAGGCTGTCTCTGAGATCTAGAAAATCTTCTCTCTCTTCCACCTATCTTCTACGACAGATTTAGAGTAGTCAGACCCACGCACGTTGTTATTTACTATTAGACCAGGCACCAATCAGAGATGTTGTTCAAGATTGCATCATCCATCTACTCTTTCAGCAGGGGTAACAGGTAAACAGACAAGACTAATTTTTACAGGAAGAAGTGCAAACAATGACTCGAAAATATCAATTACCTGTTGGAAGGTAGGGAACTAAAATACGTCAACAGCTGAATGATGCACGTAATTCAGTACGCACAACAAAGGTAGCTAAATACTGCCGGAGCGGACAAGAGATCAACCCAAATTATGTGAGTATTGACTTTAAAACATACATAAATATTTTAAGATACCTGTTAGCTCCCCAAGGAGCGTAGGCCTTCAACAAACGCATGCCAAATCCTCCTGTCAGATGCCTTTCGCGCGAGGTCTTTCCACGAATTCCAAAGATTCATTTTTCAGTTCTGTATCTAGTTATCTTGTCTGTGTTGTGTGTGGTGTTTTTTTTTTTTTTGGTTTACCTCTGACTCTCTTTAAATAAAATAATCAATTAGTGTGATTATATATACAAATATATTGTATAAAACACTGTGATTATAATTATTAAAAGAGCACATTGATATTAAAGGTCAAGATAGTCCCCATAGCAGATACTGCCGTAGGAGAATGAAGTGTTAGAGACTTCACTATACTAGGTCCAGCATCGAAAGAGGGGGGTGACCAGTTCCCTTCCTAAATACTTTTCCTTCCCTAACTCAAGAACAAAGTCAGGTATCCATTTACAGCTGGGTAGACTGGAGCGCGATGATACCATGAATCGAACCCATCACCTTAGCCACGATTCGTAAGACCAGCGCTGTAACAACTCTGTCAATCGGACACTCATAGATATATATAATATATATATATATAAGTGTGTGTGTATATGTAGCAGGAGGTTTTCATTGGCTCTAGGATCAGTATAGTACTGACAATCGTCATCATCATCAGCTGCCATCTCCACAACGAAAGTTGGCTGTAATGGATCTCCAACGTCTTCTGTCTCTTGTCTTGGTGGTGCACTCTGATAGACTCTTTCCTGTCCATCTCTGGATGTTATCTTCCCACTTATAGCGCTGTCTTCCCCTTGCACGTTTGCCTTCAACTCTCCCTTCTGTTATGGTCTTCTGCAAGGTGTTATGCCTTTTTTATGTGACCAAAGTATTTTGTATTTTGTCATGCAGGCCCTAACCCATCTTTGTGAAATATGACATAGCCTAATTATCACGTCACTGTGTTAACAAGTTGCAATAAATAATTATTGAAAGTACAATAACGATCATAATCTTATGATACTGTACTTACTAATTTATGGTGTTGCGAAATATTTAGCTTTAGTGCTGTGCGAAATATTAGTTGTACATAACTAAACAACAAGTACGCGGTACAAACAAGTATGCTGCAGCGACAGAAACGCAAAATTCATAGCGTTTCCCGCGTTAAATCTTGATTTAAAAGTCGATATGGATATCGTACGAATGTTTGCTTAAAGTCGATGTACAAAGTAAACGAAAAGTTACAATAGGACATCGGTGGGGCTAAAGGCGAACATTACCCTGATAATTATATGTAGTTAATAAATATTATCAACTATTTATTAAACAATTTTTTTTTCACTTTTACTTAATTTTAATACAGTTTTCTAGACATTGTGAACAAATTAATTTGATTTCTGTTAATTCTTACTGGAAGTCGTTTTCGTTAAGCACTTTTTCAGTTGAGCTTGAGTTCTCAAGAACGAATTAATAGCCCTAAGAGCGTGATCCCTGTATTCCCAGGGATAAATACGTTCGTTCTATTACCGTAGTTGTGTAAATAAGTGTGAGTTGAGCTAGCTGATTTTGAAGCCGTAGTAATCAGTGGATACGAAAACGGCAAGTTAGAATAGTTGTGAAACCTTAGGGCGGCGGACAGCGAATAAATACAGGGGTGTCCATAAAAGGTTGTACCCTTTTCAAAAAATGTATTCTCGGCCCCATGATGCTTTCTATCATAAAAGTAAGATAATCTCTGCAAGTTTTTTAAGCAGAGAAAGACTAAAAAAGAATGTACCTATTTCTTTTTTTTTTTTTTCACCTACTTGACCAATGTGTTGAGAGACATGTAACAATTACCGGTTGCAACTCAACTGCAAAAGTTTCACTTGAAATACCCGCTGCGCGCATGCGCACTTTTCTGAGTCTTTGTAACCTGCAAAGAACAAACATCGGCTGGAGCAGAAACCAACTGACATCTTACTAGCAGCTAAGTACACATAAAAGGAATTTCTCAGACGAAATTGATTCGAGAGCATATGCACCGAAATTGCTCGAGTCCATATGAAAATCTGCGCAAGAAGATTGTGTATTCCCAAAAATTTGGGGTAAGTGAATTTAACCTGTTTTCTTGCTAGTGGATATATGTGAGGCCGGCAACCTCAACATGTGAAAATAGTGTATTCATGAAGCACTACAGCAAGAGCTGGTGTTTATTTCTGACTAGTCGTGCGGGAAACCCAACAGCAGAAAACGACCCCAGACTCCGACTGGAGCAGTGATGAGTGATGACTACATCATATGTGCCTCCAGTGTGTGCTCGGTAATTTAATACTTCTGAGAGGTTAACATTCGTGGGTGGAGCGCATGACAATGGGCCTGTTAGTTTGCGAAGAACAAATGTACTTAGCAAGCATTTGTTTCTTTCTATTTGCCTAAAGTTCGTGGTTACAAGCCATCAGACGATGTCTGGTACTAACGCCGCTAGTGTGAGAAAAAAGCGTCCACTATAACCTCCTACAGTAGAAGAGAGTGTGGAGAAGGCTTTCGTCATCATAGAATTGATGAACCACAGCTGCAGGAATCACTCATATAAGCTAAGTGCTAATCAAAAGGCACCAGCAAAAAGGACATTTCAGTTAAACTTTAAATATAAATTAAAATTCCCACTTATGTGTCAATGATGAGAACTGTATATCCATCAAAATTCCACTAATCTTTCCATTTTTGTTTTAACCTGTTAAAGACTATTTATATATATATCCACTCACCTACACACGCACATAGGACGACAGTTAGACGTACAGACGTGGGAAAACTATAACAATGATTATATAGATAGTTTGGGAACGAGCTGACCCTACACACTGATTAAGTTCCAGGGAATTTTTAATTATCAGAAAATTCCATCACAACACATAAAAAAATTTCATCAAAGCATATATAAATAGCCATAAAGTCAATAAAAATGCTACAAGAATGATAGACCCACAGTATGATCCTTTCCCTCGATGTTTAGCCCACAGTCCTGTTAAAGGAAAAGATGATAGCCCCCAACGAGTCACGGATACATCTGCTGTAGTCTCGTGCTTTTTCCCTTTTCAAAGGTATGAACAGACTTTGATAGTAGTATTGTCTATCCTAAAGAAAATTATTGTTAGCAACAAACTTGCATAAAGAATTTTTTTTGACAGCAAAAAAAATATGGGTGCCAAAATACAACAATGAAGGGATCGCTCAGTCCTGCATTCACTCTATTCAGTCATCAGGGCCCTGACACACATTCTTACCCACAATCGTACTGTTGTCCACCGTCTGGCGCAAACTTTAGGACACTTCTCTACAGTGAATCTGTATTCTTTGGATAAAGAGAATCCCAGCTCTGCAGATACAGGTTTCTTCCGATGTTCCGGGGAGCATTCACTTCACCAGTTTATTTTAAGATTACTGTTAAGGTCACTTGAATCAGTTTGGGTAAGAAAGTTTAAACGGGCTCACAGTGTCAGAATCTCGAGGTTTCTACTACTTAGGGAAAATGGCAGGTTTGTAACTTCGATCAAAGGTAAAATTCTGGGTTACACCACAAGGTTTCAAAATCGTCGGAATGTTAATTTCTTGTAATATTTTACTCGCCCAAGGGCTGACATGTACTTGATGTTTTATCAGGAAGAATTTAACATGGCTCGGTAGGCGCAGTTATTCAAATTAATTCTTAAAAGTTCTTGTAAAGGTTATAAACCAAGTCTTTTAAGAAAAGAATGTTTTTGTTCTTCACAGATATTCTCTGCACTCAACGCTGGCAAAGTTGGGTTACCCCAGTATTCACTGTATAAAGAAACCAACATATGAAATATTAATACATACTATCCTCGGTTGTAACTTACATTTTAAACTGCAAGCGTACAGCTTGACTTATCATTTAAAACTTCCCGTGAAATAAGTTATATTCATAAAATCAATCATCATGAATTAGGAATACATACGTATCCCGTCAATACTCACTGATGTATCATTTCAGTTCTAAGTTAATTTTAAAATATATTCTCGTCTGATTATTTAGCAGTTAAATTAAATTCATTATAGCTACATGATTTTAAGCTAGAAATTATAATTTATTCTGCTTTTCCACTGAAACACGTCACTAGAAAATAATACAGACTATATTTGAATTCTCTCTGCACAAAAGAACTAATGAAAAATAGGCGATTTAACACTTAATCACTCGCAAAATACTAGATAACTAATATAATATTTACCTCAACACAGATCTACTAAGAACTTAAACCACTTCGACCAACTAAATGATGCTTCTATTAACAGAGATTCTTAGGAATCGAATGAGGTCGTTATCGTCTTGACTGCGGAGTTACTGAGTGAATGAAATCTAAAACTCTGGTATATAACTTAAACAGACAAAGGATGCACGCTATTGCGAGACCCCGAAATAGTCTCCCCTTCTCGTCTTAATACCTACGTTGAATCAGGCGACTACCATAACTGCCACTTCTCGTCTTTGACACCTCCACGACTATTCTCATTCCTGAGCAATGCATGAACCTCATATCACACTTCAAGAACTCAGCCGAAAAACCGCTGTGTCCGGTGAAAATGTAGACGGTACGTCTCCTTAGGTGGCAAATTCCACACTTCACCGAGCAACTTAGCCGTAAAACTACTTGTCAGATGGAAAATTTCCAGACAAAATGTCTGCTCTGAGCGAGCATGTCTGGCGCGATTCACACCTCCGTCTAACTATCGGACAGTGAGCGCTCATGTCAGATGCGAATGCCAGACGACCCGTCTCCACTGCAGAGGGCAATTTTCACACTTAGCCGGGAGCTAGCCTGACGAAAACTCTCGTGACAGATGAGAATGTACAGACGCATGTCTGCTATCTCTGTCTGCCTAGACGAGTATTCACAGTTTCGTCCACTGACATCTACGTAATAGAATGCGTATCAGTATGAGAAAGAAAAACGGTAAAGTGAGAATGGGAAAGAAAATATTTTTCGCAAACGAACGAATGCGAAAATACAGGAAAAGGATATAAGAGCGATAATAAAGTAAAGGACACGGGTAGAAAAAGAAGAGAATATAGAAAATCTATTGATCATAATCTCTATGCGACACTCAGTCATCTTAAATACACTTAAAACAGAGCTACTAAATTAAGATGTTGCTGAATTAAATCAGCTGTGGGCTTGTACGAGCTAAATTAAATCATATAAACCATCTTCATAAAAGGTGGCGGGTCAGATACAACGTTAACGTGCTCATTGTTCTTGACTTCTGAAATATCTTGCAAAATTTCCCTCGAGGTAGAAGCATCATTATCCATCTATCTACAACTCTGACCAGAGTAAACTTGTGCGAAGGTAGACACCTTTGAAGACCCACATTAGATACTCTAGGTTTTCGGCTGTGTTGGACCACTACTGCAAAGAGGGGAGGCAACCCGTGACATGAGCACGTGAAAATACATCCTTGCCTCCACTGGAGTTTAACGCTCAGCATAAGATCGATTTTTTTAAAAAGCGTATAACAGAAATATGGCTTAAAATAAAAACAGGTTATATCGAAAAAGCGTTAATCGAGCAGCGAAAGACTGGGGATTGCTGTATTCCAAATTCTGTGCTTACAGAACGTGACCAGGCTATACACAGTTTACTCAAATAATTTATACCTGTTTTCTAGTACAGGACTTCGATTCGCTAATTATACAATACCCAGAACACGGCTGTTTGCCAGCGATCTTTTAGTTATTTCCCCTTTTTCAGCGACTGCGCTATTTATAGCTATCGTGTCAGAGGTCACGTGGTAACTTCCTAACTGGAAAAAAAGTTGGCGGATTTTACTTTTGATAGGGCTTAATTAATGTTTTTAGGCTACTTTATTATTATAAATACCGGCTTTAATTTTGCGTAAAGCTAGACTAGAAATGTTAGAGTAAATTTTAGAACAAGAACAAACATTTTATCACAATTAGAACAGAAGATATAATAGTCTGAAATAGTGTAAAATTTACGTTTTTTTTTATATTTTGTTATGGTTTGTTCATAATGTAATTTTCACTAAATCGGTCACAATCAACATGCATAACAAATTACAGAAATTAAAAGTAGAAAACCTGCAGAAAATGGATATCAAAGTTTTGTTTTGGTTTCATGCGTCAAACATTAATTATTGAAACATTAAATTGCAAGTCCACATTTATTACCTTAAAATAACACACCCAATTGTCCCCAAAAACATGAGAGCTAACAATTATCTCAATCATACATCACGATGGTCATGTAAAAATAAGTATGGTCATGAGTAAAACGAAATGTTCAATTTATTAATAAATACATCTATTTAATGATTTCCACACTCTGTTAATTCTGTCAATCTCAAGCAACAACTGCCATAATTTGCTCTAGCCCCAAAATTTCGCTCAATTATCATTCACACTTCCTTTTTTTTTTTATAGGATGAATCTGTACATTCACAGATGGAGAAATTTGTAACAAATGAGTTTCCATTATAAATTTTAATTGTGAAGTTATATTTTTAATACCGCTGGCGCGTCTTTCAATTTTCAATCTTCTCTGTTTTCTCTCCTGTGCCCACGTAAGACCTACTGTTTCCTTCATGGCTATTGCTAATTCTTTGGATATTCTAACTCTACTTTCAATGCCTGCTTTCCTGCAAATTTCCTGACGTGACGTTTCTGAACAGCGTTGTAGTTCATGTGCCTGCTGCAGGTCTAATGAATCAGTTGATGTTCCAGCAATATGTTTTCTAACAGTGTGGAGCAATTGAGATCGCTTACGTTTGTTGGCGTTCTGGTGACTGATGTTTCTCTTCTATGTTTAATTAGTTTTTGTAGTACAATAGGCTGTCCTCTGGTTTTGCATTTTATGATATTACTTTTTGCTGTTTCTAGTTTTTTTTTTTCTAACAATGGATGTGAATAGGGGTTCTTCCTTTTGTGTTAGTGGTTGTGAAGGTGGCTTAGCAAGTAACTGTTGTACTGTGATGTCGCTTTTGAAGACAGGCGAGGTGGATGTACTTGTCGTATGTATAACTGACTTGGTACGTGTAGATGTGGCAACAAAAACTGGCATGCTAGGGTGAGTAGTGTTATCCACCTCCAAATGAATAATGGTATCGCCTTTAATGTGAGCTGGCACATCAACCTCCAGTTGAACAATATCATCACTAATGTGGGCAGGCACATCAACCTCCTACTGTACAGAGCTATCCTGACTACAGCTAACTGACTGACTACAGCTAACTACTGTCTACAACTAACTGACTGACTACAGCTAATTGACTGACTACAAACTAACTGACTGACTACAGCTAAATGACTGACTAGACATGGAGGGGTCAGAAAGAACATCACAGGGGATAGAGCAGCTTTTTGTTTTTAAAACACCAAAAGATGTCTTTGCAACATAATTGCACAGTTGACATTCACTTATAGTTAAATTATGGTTTTAGTCTTTCCAGATGTGCTGACTGTTTTCCGATAGTAACTTGGCTGTTTCAAGACACGTCTCATTATTCCTCCTTTTTGAGTTTTGTATTCGTAAGTAACACTTCTTACAAAATATAGTCGAATGCTGTGTGGGTTTATCATCTGATACGTTAATTCCAAACACAAAGAACAGATCATTAACGTAATTAGAACAGTTCAGTGCTTTCTGAATTGAACGTGTTGTTTTGGAAGTTAATGCTCTCTTGTCACAGGCTCTGCACAGCGCACTGGCATAATTCATATGATGCAAAACAGTATGTTCCATTTCGTTGTTATGTAGTATAGTTTACTTGTGTATGTATAAAGATAGAGGAATATTTGGGACTATCAAGTCTAACACCAGGATGTAGAATGCTTTATCTGTGAATGAAAGAAGATATACAAACAGTTACTTAGAATTCTTTGGCAGCCGTCGTGTGCACAGGATTGTCTACCAAAGAACACTAATGGAACAGTCCTTATTTCACACACAATTTAAAAAAAAATTCATATTATAAATACAAGATTAACAAGACTTGAAAGATAGAACAAAGTATGTGGAAGTAATCTATCTATAGATGTACATGTTTTTGACGCTTATATACGTAGCTAAATATCATTATAAATGAATGAAAATGCAAAAACAGATGGTGCTTTACAAAAATTTATTTTTTTACAACCTTATTTAAGATTTGTGAGTATCAGGAATGCGTTTACAGTAATTTAAATGATATAAAATCTGGTGTCAATATGCTTGTTCTTGTAATGCCAAACTCACAAAACTGACTACCACACATTCTCAAGATATGAAACCAAAAAAAAAAAGTATGTGGAAATAATCTTTAGCTTCCCTTCGAGAAGTCTTTATAATTATAAACTCAAACGAATGGGCCGATTTTTAGATATTAAATTAATAAAAAGATTACTTATTTTATGAATTTCCTCAAATGATGACGCTGTTTTCAAAAGTCTGTAACTCCGTCAAAACTAATTTCAAACAAATAAAAATGCAATCAAAAATAGAGCAGAGAACAAAGTTATAGTACACAAAAGAATTTTAGCGCTGTGTTTATCCAGAACGAGTGTGTAATGATTTATATTTTACTGATTTTACACACACATCAGCTGATTTTCCCCGCCAAAAACTTAAATAGTCTTTTACGGTGCACACGAAAATTTTATACCCGGTGTCAGAATTCCGGTCACCGAAACTAAAAGAGCGCTCTGGTATAGGGCACAAACAGCCGTGTCTGGTATAGGGCACAAACAGCCGTAAGAAACACTAGTCAGTCGTTAGTTCTCAACATATCATTACAATAATATGTGGGAAGTATATATTATGCAGGGTTTCTTAAACTGTGGTCTCTGGACCTCTAGGATTAGTGACTGGATTCGGGGGTGGTGGTGGTGGTGGTGGGGGGGGGGGGTCTTTGTAATAACCTAAAATTTAAAATTTATAATTTTCAATTGTCATTTGATGTACATTTTTTTCTAAGATAGGGTCTATAACCTTCATTCGACAATCAAAGGGGTTCGTGGCACTAAAAATGTTTAAGAAACCCTTTAATAAAGGGATTTATTTTCTAAACTAGATTCCATCGGAGTTTAAACTCGCGCCTTCTCTTATCAGTCATCTAGTTACGGCTCGTTAGCTAACCACCAGATTACTGAAACCTAGTGGAAATGGATTGCACAACTTCTCAGAATCAAATCTGGATATTGCAAAATTTACAATGTTTTATATTTAGCTAGTTTATAAATCGACCTTTCTATCTGTTTTGTCTGTTTGTCTACCTGTCTGTGCGTCTGTCTTCTGTCTGTCTGTCGGCCTGTCTGTCTGTCTCCCTGCTTGTCTGTCTGTCTACGTGTCTGTGTGTCTGTCAGTCTGTCAACCTGTCTGTCTCTCTATTTGTCTTCTGTCTATCTGTCTGCCTACCTATCTGTCTGTCTGCTTGTATGTCTGTCCATCCGTCTGCCTGCTTGCCTATCTATCTATCTATCTATCTATCTATCTATCTATCTATCTATCTATCTATCTATCTACCTATCTATCTATCTATCTGCCTATCTATCTATCTATCTATCTATCTATCTATCTATCTATCTATCTATCTATCTATCTATCTATCTATTACAGCGTATAACCGAAATATGGCGTAAAATAAAAACAGGTTATATCGAAAAAGCGCTAATCGAGATACTTAATGATGATGGACCTAGTATTGTGAAGGCTTAAAAAATTCACTCCCTACGGCATTATCTGCTATGGGACTCAAAGCTGCTCACCTCTGGTCAAATCTCTCGCATACACTGGAAAAGACAACGAGTCCCTAGTCATTCAGTAGCAGCCTCTTCGAATGTTTCACGAGTTCTTATAACACACCATCTGATTATGCCTCAAATCACTGTCTAATTTACTGTATGAGGAATTCGATTTTTGTTAGTCTTATTGTTTATTTGTTATTGTTTTATTTGTTTGTTTGTTTTTCTTTCTCATTTAATTCTTTAAAAAAATATAATTTGATTACGATGAATATTGCAAATGTATGATGTTATATTACTTTTTAATAATAAATGCCTAAATAATGCTTACAGTAAATTTGGGGATGAAAGGATCAGTATACATGATGAGAGAGAGAGAGAGGAAGGGCAGAATGTCAGACGGGCCTACGTGCCCAATTCTTAACGGTTTGAAAATAAAGTTCGTTCTATCTATCTATCTATCTATCTATCTATCTATCTATCTATCTATCTATCTATCTATCTATCTATCTATCTATCTAACTATCTATCTATCTATCTATCTATCTATCTATCTATCTATCTATCTATCTATCTATCTATCTATCTATCTATCTATCTATCTATCTGTCTATCTATCTACCTATCTATCTATCTATCTATCTATCTATCTATCTATCTATCTATCTATCTATCTATCTATCTATCTATCTATCTGTCTATCTATCTATCTATCTATCTATCTATCTATCTATCTATCTATCTATCTATCTATCTATCTGTCTGTCTATCTATCTATCTATCTATCTATCTATCTATCTATCTATCTATCTATCTATCTATCTATCTATCTATCTATCTATCTATCTATCTATCTATCTATCTATCTATCTATCTATTTATCTATCTATCTATCTACCTATCTATCTATCTATCTATCTATCTATCTATCTATCTATCTATCTATCTATCTATCTGTCTGTCTGTCTGTCTGTCTATCTATCTATATCTATATATCTATCTATCTATCTATCTATCTATCTACCTATCTATCTACTTATCTATCTACCTATCTGTCTGTCTGTCTATCTATCTATCTGTCTGTAAGTCTGTCTGTCTATCTATATATCTATCTATCTATCTATCTATCTATCTATCATCAAGATATCTTTTTTCACTCCCTATTTAGCAGTCTCCTGCAGCTGGTCTTTTGAGGAAACCTTCACCAAAGCACAAACTCTTGCAGACGTGGGTTCTGTATCAATTTGTTTGACATGATGATCCTGACCGTCCTATGTACAACCTCATCTTAGTTGCCTTTTGTGAATTGCTTGTGATAACAGTAGTCCTTTTCTTTCCTTGTTGATATGAGTAAATATCATATCATGTCGATCACTTCCTGATATATATTGTTTACACACGGTATCCCGTGGTTGCAGGAAGTGACGTCTTGATTTCTGCCCTGAATTATCGGCAAACGGCAGTTTCGATTGGGACGAGCTAGCGTCTCGAACGAGGAGTCTGCTTGTGTCGTTTGACCAGTACGCACGGAATGTGTCCAGTAGGACCGGCTTTTAAAAATGTGTTAATTGCCTTTGGGCATTTTGATATTTCACCTGCAAGATCGATTACCATCACTGCCTTATGCTTTCATCTAACAGTACAATGTCAGGTTAAAGAGGAACTAGAACAGATGGTGAAATTAAATGTCATTTCTCCATCTCATTCCCCTTATAGTTTTCCTATGGTTTTGAACAGGAAAAAAGACAAATCTATACGTATATGCATAGATTTTAGACGTCTAAATTCGATCACCATCCAAGACGCGGAACCAATGCCCGTGTTGGAATCTTTATTAGATAGACTAGCTACAGCTACATTTTTTTCTAAATTTGATCTATCTAAAGGCTATTTTCAAGTACCATTAACGGAACGATCCAAGCCTTATACTGCTTTCGCAACTCCATTAGGACTCTTTCAATTTAACTATATGTCTTTTGGTTTAGTTAACGCACCTGCGACCTTCGTTCGCATGATGAGACGACTCTTCTCTGACAGAGACGACCTTATTACTTACATTGACGACATTTGTCTGTTTCATCAATCATGGGATGAATATTTGAGGGGTATTACACTATGCCAAGCAACATGATGATGATGAATTTCTGTACATCCAAAATCAAGATATATATTCAAGCGTTCGTCACATGATGTCTAATGCAATTGCTCAAGAACAATACTTTGTTACTTCATGCACAGTGTACAATGACTTTTGGCAGTATATCAACCCAAGTCGGTGCAATTCAGATACTTTCTTACATTTTCAAAAAACTTTCTGCACGAATGGACTATCTCAAACATTGTGTAGAAAGGGAAGTAACTAAAATTACTGACTACAAAGTTCAAAAAGGGACATAACCAACAAATGACACGTCATCACATACGTATGAAATTCTCAGGTACAGAATGAACAATAGTATCGGTGTTGCATATGATATTGCATGGAAGACAAACATCGACAACCAACATAGATGGAAATTGGATTTTTTCTTCAATGAACGATTCCTTTCCGGCATAATGTATCACTAATGTGCAAACTAATGACTCACTGAAACTTTGGTTCTTTTAAATACTTCTACAGGAAGAACTGTGTTTGGTCTAACATGACCATTTTTATTATCACTTGATACATTACATTGGTTCATTGATGTATCATTATATCAAATGAATTACAGTGGTGCTTCCACTTATTATAACTTATATCCTTCATATGTATAGATATTAAGTAATATATCTTCATATGACATCTCACTAACATTGTCATTCACCACATGACATTGCATACATACAAATGTTAATAACTATTTTGACATATTGTCACAGTCACCACTTATATTTTAACTTGTCTGCCTCATATGTTCTATTCTATCTTTGATTGCTATTATGCATCTCATTTGATAGATAGGTAGACTTACATACCGACACGACTTAGGGCGTTTGTTGACATGGTATGCTGTGTGAGTGCCATGACTGACATATTGACTTTTCTTCACTGCCTTCTATTTAATGTAGTTACCTCACATTTGTGTCAAAAGAGCGTCTGCTAACGATAATTGGTTTAGTATGTTATTACTAAATACCACACCTTGTGTGTTAAATTGTCGATTATGGAGCACGCCTCTAGGTGCTATCATAATGATGACAGTTGAGTATTTGGATATTGTCACATGGTTTCTCCAGTGACCTTGTAAGATTGTACTATGAAAATAATGAAAAGTTCCTTTTCATTATTTTAATCCGGGGGGGGGGGGGGGGAAAATGATATGAGTAAATATCATATCATGTCGATCACTTCCTGATATATATTGTTTACACACGGTATCCCGTGGTTGCAGGAAGTGACGTCTTGACTTCTGCCCTGAATTATCGGCAAACGGCAGTTTCGATGTGGGACGAGCTAGCGTCTCGAACGAGGAGTCTGCTTGTGTCGTTTGACCAGTACGCACGGAATGTGTCCAGTAGGACCGGCTTTTAAAAATGTGTTAATTGCCTTTGGGCATTTTGATATTTCACCTGCAAGATCGATTACCATCACTGCCTTATGCTTTCATCTAACAGTATAATGTCAGTTTAGTCTTAGCAGTGTGTATTAGAAATTCTTGGGCACGTAAGTTGACTGTTCCATTAAAACTGAGAGGAGCAAAATCAAGGACAGTAGAGACATGTGCTAGTAAAGGCTAAGATGTCATATGATACTCAATGGAGTAATATGTATATTAAATGGATGTGAATTGTGCCAAGAAGTTGTGCCTTGTTATTGAGTACCTGAGGTGCGGGCCAGGGAGATTATGTGTGACTGGCCAAACATAAAAATATATATATATTAATTCCTGAAACGGAATATGCAAGGACAACCCTGGAAGGTATTCAGCAGGCCATTGTATTAAGGAGTGTCAAGCCTGAAGTCTAATGCACTCTTACCACAGGACGTCGGGAGGACGGTTCCTGAAAGGATAATCATTCTTAAGATTTACCCGCATCACTTGTCTTCACACAGACCCTAGTGTATCACTGTCGTGAGTTGCCAGCATGTGTTTTGTTGAGTTAAGAACTCTAGTGGACTGCAAAGATAGACAGGATGAAAATAAAGATCACATGCGTTCTATGGAATATCTTAAGACAGCCTGGATGAAGATCTATTAAGTTATCCCTCTTTCCCCCCCCCCCCCCCCCCCCATATTCACTTATATTTTTAAGAATCGCCTGCTCTCTTTCTCCTTTTTCTCTTGTAGAAAAAAGAGTAAGTGCTTTAAAAGTCACTTAAGACTCACTTACTAGTAGATATGGATAAAGGTTTTGAACGAGCGCATTAACAAAAGGTTAAACATTTTATTTCGAGCCGCTGTAGCGCAGTGGTTAGTGAACTGGCTTTCTAGCTCGGTGGTCCACGGTTTGATCCCCAGTTTACGTGGGACTTTTTAGACCGCAAACGGCTTCGGGTCGACCCAGCCTAAAAAAATTGGGTACCAGAGTAACCCTGGGAAGGTTAAGGCGGCCGGCGGGATGTTGACCACATCACCTCTAGTGTGACGATGGTCAAGAAAATATGGGCCTAACACCATATTCACAATATGCTCAATGGGCGTGTAACGGGATCCTTTACCTTTAAACATTTTATTATGACTTCTTTTACATTGTAAATAAGCAAAGAATCCAATCTCAGCAAACCAACAATAGATCAAATAACAAAGTTAACACTTCCTTAATCAATATATCAAGAAAACTAGTAGGTATGACATTCCAAAGAATAGCGTCTGGGGCTCATGTGAATCCACAAAGCTTAATGTACAATGCTGGGTCAGACAACACCAAGAACAACAGCTGGGTAACTTTAGCGTGGAGTCACAGTACAGAAGCAAAGAACAAAGTGCTAGCAGCAACATAGAAGTCCGGAGAAGAATTTGGAAAAAAGCTAGAAAAAGATGCGCAAGAAAACCAGAAATTGTTCTATAAGATCCTAAAGAACATGAGGAAGGACAAACAATGCCCTCTCAAATTTATAAAAGACAAGCAAGGCAAATTGCTTACTGTCGCGAAGGAAGTAATGGAAAGATGGAAAGAATATTTCTCAGAACTCCTTGATGGTGAGCAAGGTCAAGCATCAGAAATGATAACCACTAGCACAGAATAGAAAACCAATGGTGGTGAAGATGTCATAAAGAAGGAAGAACTGAAGGCAGCATTGGAGAAAATCAAGATGGGCAAAGCAGCAGGCATGATGGTATAACACCAGAAATGGTTAAGTACATGGGAGCATCAGGCGACCTATTACTCTTAAGGGTCCTACAGGCAGCGTGGTGCAACAAGGCCATACCAAAGGATTGGGAGATTGCCATCATAACACCGATTTTCAAAAAAGGTTGCAATCGACAATGTGGAAACCATAGAGGCATATCCCTTCTGTGACGTAGAGTATGAAAATTAGAGTCCCTGAATTGATGGATGATAAAGGATAGTAGCCTCAAATAGCATCGCAGCCCCTGGATTTGTGTGAAACACAATAGTCAACGTGGATTCCACGCGGGCTCATTAGTATGCGTCATTTCCACTTGGATTTTTACCAACGTTGGATAACACTGACTAACAAAAAAAAATTTTTTTTTCTTTCTCTAACATTTCTATGTTTTTCTGGTCAATTTTAATGCGCTGTTTTTAAATCTGCAAACCGTTTTTCTCTATCAGGTCGGGATCTCTAGAAATACGCAATTGAAGTTTTTTTAACAACGCATACAGTATTACAACATCATTCATACAAGAAGTGTAACAGTTATGTAGGCTTGAATTTCTTTGCAGTCGACTTTCGTCGGTGAATGGCATGTGGTACATCGCGATGAAGCATCCAACAATAATCGGCAGGCATGGTCACACTCCACCGTCCTTGATAGCGTGACTCCATTACGGCGATATCTTGATGGAATCGTTCTCCATGTTCATCGCTGACTTCGCCAAGGTTGTCAGGGAAAAAGTCAAGATGCGAATCGAGCAAATGGATTTTGAGGGACATGTTACAGCCCATAATTCTGTATGCATCTATGCACTGCTTAACAATATGCACATAGTCGACAGATTTGTGATTTTCCAGAAAGTTATCGACGATCGATTTGAATGCCATACATGCGCGAAGTTCACTACCATGTAACAAGTTCTCGAATTGTTTGTCTGCAATAACTTTCCTAATCTGGGGTCCTACAAAGATACGTTCCTTTATCTTTGCATCGCTAACTTGCGGAAAATTTTCTCGAAGATAAGTGAAAGCTTTGCTCGTTTTATCTAACGCTTTTACAAAATTCTTCATGAGCCCCAACTTTATATGTAACGGTGGTAAAATGATGCTGTCTTTGTTAACTAATGGCTCATTTATTACATTTTTATGCCCAAGCTGCATACGATCCCTGATAGGCCACACCTTTCTTGCATAATGTTCCTGTCTGTTGCGGCTGTCCTATTCACATAGGAAGCAACAAAATTTAGTATACCCAGTCTGCATGCCCGTGAGAATTGCAATGACCTTTAGGTCTCCACAAATCCGCCATTGGTAGTCATTGTACTTTATTTTTGCCAAAAGTATAGCCATATTGTCATAAGTTTCTTTCATATGAACAGAGTAGGCGACTGGAATTGATGAAAATAAATTTCCATTATGCAATAACATGGCTTTTAGACTAGTCTTGGAAGAGTCAATGAAAAGTCGCCATTCGTTGACTATGTGCTCATGACATTAGACCGTTTACATCTTTGCAATAGCAAATGTCATCATCCATCTCAAAGTATTGAACAAGTTCTCTGTGTCTATGACGAAATTTAGATATCGAAGTACTGGGCGCTAAAAGATTCCATTCTTTGAGTCGTGAACCGAGTAATTCCGCTTGTCCTTTGGTAAGAGCGAGATCACGTATTAGATCTGAAAGTTCTGAATGGTTAATTAAGTGAACACCATCATTCACCGGTATATAATCCGAGTCAGAATTAGTTTCTAAAGCAGGTAAACTATCACTTTCTGATGGTTCATTCACGTCCAACGGATATTGTTCTGGTGGAAATGGGATTGGACATGTGATTGGATCATGAGGCACTGGTTTTGAAACCGATTCAATATTTGGATAAACCACAGACTGTCTAGTTTTAAAAGTGAAACCATGGATATTTGTCAAGCAAAAGTAACAATCAGTAGCGTGATTTGTCGGTTCACGCCATATTACTGGCACTCCAAAAGGCATCGACTTATGCTTCGGCGATTTTCGTAACCAACCTGCCAATGTATTTGCACAAGTCGAACAAACTGCATTTGGCTTCCAAGATTTATTTGCATCATCAACTTTCAAATCGAAATAACGTTCATATGCTTTCTTTAGTAATGGTGTAAAGTTTTTCTGGTGAACACGATCGGTAAAATATCCGCACACGTAACAGAACAGATCAGCCGAATTTCTACAACTTCTAGAAGCCATATTTCGCTCAGAATTATTTCAAAATACAGTAACTATTTGAAAAATAGCGTAACATATGTCATGCATCTTTTAGCAGTATAAAAAGTAGAATTATTTTGCATTTTATTAATTTTAATAAGTTATATAGTAAAAATGAAACGGAGCAAATAACGGTTTCCCAAAAATATATTTATTCACAAATATCTTAAGAACCCGATGTGATAGAGATAAACGGATTTCAGATTTGAAATCAGCGCAAGAAACTGACCTAAGAACACTTATTTTTATATAAGAAAGAAAAATGTTGTTTGTCAGTGTAATTAATATGATAAACAGTTATCAGGTGGTTCGGTTTGCCTTAGGGGAGGTTAAACCACGCCTACTGCCTATCTCTACAGCGATTATAATCAAGCATGTTTATACACCTTTCTGGCACCGCGCCTAGTAGGAGTTGCCAAAGCTTATCGGGACAGCGGTATCCTCAAAGGCAGTGGTGGTCCCCAGAACGGACGAAGCAGTTTCACGCCTTCGTTTAACACCTCAGTGCGAATCAGAGAAGAGCGCTGAAATCGCTCGCAGAACGAGACGAACGGGGAAAGTCTAAGCGGTAGATAGTTGGGTAATGGTGCTGGGGATGGCGGCGCAGAAACGCAAAATTCCCCTGATATAAAAAAAGTTGTGAAATTTCGCGTGTCCCCCTGACCCTTCAATTCTTTAATTATATATTGAGACCACTGAAGAATGCGTTTATCATTTGCGCCAGAGAGTCTGAATAAAAGTACTAGCTTATAGAACAAGATTTCTCGCGGATATCTTCTATATTGGAGACTTTAATTCATTCTGTTTTTGAAAGCGGTAATATGTTAGTTTCAAGTGATCAATGGTCTAGTTCTTTCATTTTATTTCACTGGATTTTGTGTTAATTTAAACCTATTAAATAAACCCATCTCAAAAGTTTCCAGTTGTAAATTAAATGACATATCTATACGTTATTTCTCAATATAATAGATGCTTAAATTTATTTAGAAGCCGCTAAGTGATTCATAACCAATTCATACAGGTTAGTTCTGTATATACGTGTGTTTTTTAACCATTAGACTCGCGGATAGTTTTTCTACAATATATATAACTGAATACGCTAGTGTTTAAAATAGTCTTAACTGTAAACTTAGCGCGCGTCAGAATATGATTAGTATTGAGTGTATGATTTCATGTTTTCTATTTTTTCACACAGGATGATCATATACCTTTGCGTCCCAGCAATTATAGAGTCCTCCAGACTCGGTTCTTCTATCATCCATAATTTTTATGAACCTTTAAATAAAATCTTCTTGTGGCGGCCCTGTGCGGTCTCGCTCTCTAAATTTACGTGAGTTAAAGCAACCCAAGAACATTTAAAACTCATAAAGCAATAAATTATGTAAAATAACTGGAGAAGAACAATTGCCAGAAGCGATATATATATATATATATATATATATATATATATATATATATATATATATATATATATATATATATATATATATATATATATATATATATATATATATTTTTTTTTTTTTTTTTCTTAACCAGCGGCACTTGGGCTTTCAGCCCTTCGGCCCAATGACATGTCATTGCGAGGCTGGGGAACCTGAGGACTTTCCTTCCAACCCGGTCAGGAGCTTCGCTCCTTCCCATCCACAGAGGGTTTATCACAGGAGCCGTTCAGGCTATTCAGTCAAATTTCCGGCCGTAAACATTTCTTCAAACGCCGACGCCCGGGTTTGAACCATGAACACCTGGTCGCCAGTACAACGCCGAAGCCATTACACCAGCGCGGCTCCCATATATATATATATATATATATATATATATATATATATATATATATATATATATATATATATATATATATATATATATATATATATATATATATATAACTGCTCTACTGTGGAAAAGAGCATATTCTTGTACTCTGAAAGTCCTGTTATTTCCACTGGATTTAAACCCCGAAGAAAACATTACTCACTGTTCAGTCTTTGTCATCACGCTATAGAAGTTGCCCACCACCAGCGGTGAAATCCAGGAGACCACTACCTTCTCATAACTATACCTTTGACAGTGCCATCCCATAGAAACGTTAGTAAAAAAATCAAACAAGAACACTAATGCTTCACCTTCCAGCGATTACGGGAAAATTTGCTGAACGCCAAAATCCGATAGTCTGGGGCTGGAAAACGAAGGAAAAGACTCATACATTTGTTGAGTACTTTATAGCTGTTTGTGTGATTCTATGGATTGCCAGATTCAACGATCGGTAAGTGTAAATGGGTGTGATGGCCATCGCTTGCGTGCATGAATGAATGAGATATATTAGCTAAACTTATAATTTTCTTTACTTGGTAAATATCCTTTCACTTCATTCATTGTATTTTTCCTCTCTAAGGGGGATTGTTTACATTTTCTTATCTCCCCCTCCCTTAATCTGCTTAGTCAAGGGATAACTTGGAGAATACTAGGACTCTGTTCCTACACACCCTCCCAAATAGTGTAATAACTCCTATCAGAATAAAATAATCTGCAAGGTATCTTTTGGTTAAAATGTCTCTTTCTGATAACCACTTGTCTTTGGACTGGGTTTTTTTTTTTTTTGTCTAGATGAAGTCCAGTGTGGATTCCGAGCTAACCGAAGTACTCGAGACCTAATCTTCACACTCATACAGCTGAGTGAAAAGGCCCTTGAGTATAAGAGTGAGATCCATCTTTGTATGATAGATCTGGGAATGGCGTTTGACAGGGTCCCCTGGAGCAAACTTTGGGACTGTTTGGCAAGGAAAAACATTCCAGCACATGTGACTCATTGTTAAGTCATATGTTTATTAAGGGGAGTTAAGTGTTAAAGACTGGAATGTACGTGTCGATTTTTTGTACACGCTAATAAACACGCTCTGCGTGATGAGAAAAATTTTTTTAGTCGGGGGTTGTTGCGGATTAATGTTTAAACTGTTACCCGACTAGTTGTTTCTTTATTTAAAGATAGGATATAGAAATTGGTCGAATGTTCTATGAATGAGTTTTGGGGGGAAAGGCGGATGAATTCTGCTCACATCTCAAGCTGCGAGTTTGCGCTTGAATGAATTTTGTACTGAGCTGTTTTAAGCAGCGGATTTTTCGTGAGAGTACGTTTGCTGACAGAGCTGGGGAATGGACGTGTTCCAAACCGCTAGTGTGTTCCAGGATATACATTTTTGTGAAAGGAATATTTGATAATTGCAGAATGTACTTTATTGAAGATATTATGAGGCCACGGATTGTACAGGCCATTATTCCATATTCATATTCCTGTGGTGGATTGTTTTGCAGATAGATAGAGTATTGAAGAGAATGTTGTTTTCTCCCAGGGAACTTGTTATTCAAAGCCACGGATCTCGTTGGCTTGTTAATGCATTGTATTCATATTGATTCAAAGTCAAGGACTATTGAGAACTGGAATGATATTTTTGCTGTACTATTATGAAATGAAATATGTGCTGCTATGTCCTGCAGCCTATTCACCTATTTGCTGATTCATGTTTCCTGATGGATATTTTGTACTTAATGCCTATGATTTGCTGTGGTGGTTTATGCAACCGTTGTTATGGATTTACTTACATGTTGCTTTATTAGTATGCTGTGAATTGTCTTGCTATGATGTCTACGTGACCGTCTCGTCAATAAACTGTATAACGGTACCAGGAGTTACAACATTTCCTGACTTCTACGTTGATGTGGTGTGAGTGACTGTATCATAGACACACTTAAGAACCTATACACATTCGCGTATGCTATATTTCAATAGTCACACACCTGTCGGCCAACTGTAAGCCCGACTTATGCTGATCGCCATTTATCAGCGAAACTATATATTAACTTTGTCCAGCCATCCCGCCTGCGGAAGGTGTTACAGTAATACCACATTGTAACACAAGTGGTCGCCAGTGATCTGGGGTATAAACAGTCCAGAAGTTTACTGTGATATAAATTCAGCTGGATTTACAGTGTTGTCAGTACTGACTTTTATGCACAAGTGATGTAAGTCAAGAGTTGCAGTGTTCCAGTCCTTCTTCTTGTGCGCCAACTTAGGATTTCAGCACACGATGTCAGGAATTTCATTAGAAAGCCGCTATCACGTTGGAGTTCCAGTACCGATCACCATTGGATTTATTCAGACTGTGTGATACCTGATTTACATCATTGTTGTTGCTGCGGAGGCTGGGATTTTTTCCTTTTACAAGATAAGTGGTTTGTTTGTTTGTAAACTGTACCACTGTTCGGTGTAACATTGAGCCTTCCTCAGAACTTAAATTATTTATTATATGTCATATTCTATATTATATGTTTCATGTTTATGTAGGCGGTTGGAGCGGTGACTTATGAAGGAATATCCCAGGTCACACAGGACCTTCATGAGCGTTCTATAGGGTTGAGATTGTGAGTCTCAATTGAGCGGTAATTCTGGTTCAAGGCTAAAAACCTTGCCGAGGTTCAGACCGTTACTTGTCCCTCACGTCAGTAATTGTTTAGGTGTGGCGAAAAGTCTCAGTGTTGTTGTCGTTATATTTTTCTCTGTACCTTAGTTTTTGATTAATTTGTTTGCGAGTGTCTTCCTCCTCTTACTATCTTTGATTTATATAAAACTTTTTCGTTTACACACTGTATTGTCGCTTGTATTGTTTTACTTTTCGCAGTGTCATTGCACTCTTTGCAATATTTTTTCTTTGGTTTTCCTTTTAGATTTAGTTGATTCTGCGAACGTGGTCATTTGTGCTTTATATCTTGTCTCTGTCACTTTTGTTTGTACTATCTATTTTGTCATGCACTGTCAATAGTATAATGCATAATATATATATAAGTACTTAACAACATTATTTATAGTTAAAATGGTAATTGTACAAGTTCTTAAGCAAGGACTTGTCACCCACGAAGTTGGGATAGAGTGAGTGTCTCCTGGATATTTACATTACTTACATATCTTGTAAAATACAGCAGAATGTCTAGTTTTGATTATTTCATTACACAAGGGAAATCCCTTGGTATGACGACTGAGGAAGTAAAAGAATTCGCACTTGCCGAATATGCCAAGGCGCAGAAGTCAGAAGAAAAGAAACAGAAATTAGAGGTTGAAAAACAGAAATTAGAGGCTGAAGATAGAAAAATTCAACAGCAAATTTTAAGGAAAAAAATGCAACAGCAAATGGAAATGGAAAAACAGAAAAGGGAGGCTGAAGATAGAAAATTGCAAATGCAGTCAGAAGAGAAAAAAATGCAAATGCAAATGGAAGAAAGAAAGCTTCAGATGCAAGCTCAAGAAAACTAAAGACTACACGCGGAAAGGATCTTATCTATGGAACTGGAGAAAATAAAGGTAGTGAATATTGGTAATACACAAAATGAGACAAACAATCAAACAACTTCTAATAAAGCAAATACTAATTCTTTATGCGAAAAATCAAGTCATGTCGTCTGTAAACGCTTCTTTTCTTTCTTTTTACATGAGCGAAAACCTACAAACTTGAAAGATATGGAACAATACTGTCGCCAATACGTCACTGCACACCCAAATGTGACTGTTAGCCACTCTGAAGTCAAAGAAGGTTTACCCGTGGCTTCAGCAATACCATATGGTCCTAATTTGCGCCGTAGATCTCTAACTGCGGATCGCAATTTTGGTAGGAGAGATAATTGTGATTTTGGACAGTACCAAGGGGGTCCATCACGTAGTAACTCTCCTTCTTCAAGGAACTGGAGACAATTTAATGGTCCTCAACATTTTGGTTCCAACAATTATGGAAATTTTGGAACAGGTAACTACAATAGAGATTATCAACCCTACAATAATTTTTCTCGGAGACAACAAAATCCATCGAATAGATATTTTGATCAAAGGGGAAATATTAATCACGACAATTTCTAACTGGGGTTCAAATCAGAACAATAGTTTCAAAAGAGCAAATAACAATGCTCTAAATAGAGATAATAGTCGCGATAGATCGCGATATGACGGTAGATCTCCAAATAATAATAGATCGCATCTCCATGCTAACTTTGCTCAACAAGATTCCCAGTTTATTAATGATCAAGGTAACAATGATAATAGTGTCTCTAATGCTACTGCTTGCTCTGCTTTCGAATTTGAGAGAGCATCTCAGTGCCCGGAGTGCACAACGTTGTTCCAACCTACAGCTATAACTACCTTGAGTTGCGGTCATCCTCTACCCACTCTTCCTGCCTTAGCCGCGCATGACGGAAGAGGGTCTCTTACTCTACATAAGGGATTTGTAAATAATAATCCCGTTTGAGTTCTATTTGATTCTGGATGCACAACTGTTGGGATTAAGCAGTCTCTAATACATCGTTTCTGTGTCACTGTTGATGTAGTGAAATGTGTGACATTTGGTGGGACAGTCGAAATTTGTCCGACTGCTATTATCCTCATAGCTACTCCCTTTTTTACGGGACATGTCTACGCATGTATGCTCCCAAATCCTGTTGCAGACATTATCGTCGGACGTATACATGGAATTAAGGATTGTACTCCTCAACAGATTGCTATCTGGGAAGAGCAAAACATTCAGGCTGCTTATGCAGTAACTACTAGAACACAAGCTCAAAATCTTTTACAGACTCCACCTGCTGAAATTAATGAGGTACATAATCAGGATGTTCACTCCTTGATTTCACGAGTCTTTTATAAAACTTCAGCAAAATGATACATCATTGCAAAAAAATTTTCTGCTAGCTAAACAAGATAATGCAAATTGTGACACAAATCTTAAATATTGGTTCATGGTTAAGAATGGAGTGCTGGTTCGAATGGTACGAGGTTCTACTTCATCCTTACGCTCGCAAATGCTGGTACCTACTGACATGAGAGTTCGGATCTTGCAACATGCCCACGACTCTCAGTGTGCAGGACATATGGGATTTTCTCGTACTAAATGTAGGGTTCTATCTTCTTTCTTTTGGCCGGGCGTAAATAGAGATATAACTATTTATTGTCGCTCCTGTAAGATATGTCAGTAGGTTAAGTCACGAGGTCCACGCCATGCAGCATCTATCCAAGCTGCGGATATTCCTATTCGTCCTTTTCAGAAAATGGCAATTGACATTATTGGTCCTTTTAAAATCGTCTGCCAGGGAACACCAATACATCCTTACATGTATTGACATGTGTACACGTTGGCCAGAGGCTATACCTCTTAAGAACGTTTCTTCTGCTGATGTCGCAGATGCTCTTTGGCTAATTTTCTCGCGTCTGGGTTTTCCCAAACAAATCTTATCTGATAATGGCACACAATTGATATCATAGTCTGTGTCTCAGGTGATGGCCATGCTCCGCATTGAAATGTCTTTAAGCAGTGTTTTTCACCTTATGTCAAACGGGTTAGTCGAGTGTCAGAATAGAACGCTTAAGAATTTACATGGGAAGATAACTGAGGATCATCCTCAGGATTGGGACAGCGTTTTACTCGCAACTCTTTTCGCGTATAGAGAAGTGCTAAATGAACATGCGGGGTTTTCACCGTTCGAGCTCGTTTTTGGTGCGCAACCTCGTGGTTCCATGTCGTTGCTTCACGACCTATTAACTTCTGATGATATCAATGATGACACTCAATCTTCCTACGAATATGTCATTTCTCTGAGACAGAAAATTATCGATTCATGTAGGTTAGCTACCTCTGCATCTGAGTCTGCTAAGGAGAAAGCGAGGCTCTTCGCAAATAGATACAGGTGTCTACGACAACTCTATCCTGGTGACGAGGCATTTGTATTACTCCCTCGTAGAGACAATCGACTTCATATTTCCTGGAAAGGTCCTTATACCGTTATCAAAAGAATTTCCGATGTCGACTATGTCGTCGGTGTTGACGGGAAGCATAAAACTTATCATATTAATATGCTGAAAGATTTTCATGACCGTCCACACTACCTACAGTCTGTTTTTCATGCGACAGACGACCCTCCGGTCCGACATGATCACTGTACATCTCTATCGGTTATTCAGGAGGAAGAGGCTACCTTCTCCGATGTAAATTTTCCACTTCCTGTTGTCCCACTTCATTCAACAGAATCATGGGAAAATGTAACTATTTCTTCGGAGTTATCTACAGAAAGACAGCAGCAAGTCTCTTCTTTATTGCAAACTTTTCAGGACGTCCTTACTGACATTCCTGGTCAAACATCAGTCATTACACATGACATAACACTCACTGATTACAACCCTATTAGAGTCCGACCTTACCCAATTCCATTACATTTTCAAACACAGGTCGAAAAAGATTTAGATGAAATGCTGGAGTTAAATATAATTGAACCATCTATTTCGGCATACTCCCCTTCTATGGTTATTGTTCGGAAGAAAGACAATAACAAACGTCTTTGTATCGACTATTGTAAATTAAACCAAGTGACTAAATTTGATGCAGAACCAATGCCTTTATTGGAAGATCTGTTCATCAAGCTTTCTGATTCACTATTCTTTTCTAAACTCGACTTGTTCAAGGGATATTGGCAGGTTCCTCTTACTGAACGCGCCAAACCTCTCACTGCCTTCTCTACACCTCGGGGTTTGTTTCAATGGAACGTCATGCCTTTCGGTCTCGTCAATGCCCTAGCTACTTTTGTACGCATGATGCGTCGTATTCTTTCACATCGTCCAGATGTTATTGCGTACTTGGACGATGTTTGCCTTTTTAGTGATTCTTGGGAAGATCACTTTGGAGGTCTTTCTGAACTTTTGTCTACACTACGCTCTCACAATTTTACGGCTAAACCGTCTAAAGCCCATGTTGGGTTCAGTGACATTTCTTTTTTGGGCCACCGGGTTGGTCATGGTCTCTTACAAACGGAGGACCATAACAGTTCGAAAATCCTTAATATCACTACTCCTAAGACCAAAAAAAACAGGTTCGTAGTCTTCTAGGTCTAATCCAATTTTATGGTAGATTTATCCCACACCTATCATCTATCACTGCACCTCTTTCTACTCTGTTGAAAAAGGGGTCGCCTAACTTAGTACACTGGTCTCCGGAATGCCAAACCTCTTTAGAGACAATTAAGCTATTATTTTCTTCCTCTCCTATTTTACGTCTACCCAATGCAGAGAAGCCTTTTATTCTTCGCAGTGACGCCTAATCGACAGGGATTGGGGCCGCATTGATGCAAAAGTATTCTGAAACTTTGCATCCAGTGATGTATGTCTCTAGGAAGCTGACTGCGGCAGAACGGAACTACTCGGTCCTAGACCGAGAATTATTAGCTATGGTCTGGGCGATTCTTAAACTCCAGAGCTTCCTTCTTGGTGCGCATTTCATAGTAGAAACTGACCAAAAAGCTCTCATAGCGATTCAGAATAAGGACTTGAAGAGCTCAAGATCCACTCGTTATGCTATTTCGCTACAGCCCTTTCACTTTGCTATACGAGCTATTCGAGGTTCGAATAATGTGATGGCAGATATACTGTCTCGATGCCCACATGATTCTGTATAACTTTAGATTTCCTTTTAGATTTCGGGGTTACTTATGCACCCACGACTCTGTTTTACATTAACGCACACTGGTAGGACACTTTTATAACCCTATTTAACTCATGATCCTAAGTTCGTCTGTGTTACTTTCTCTGTTACCCCTTTTTTGTGTAACGGAGGAAGGTTTGATTAACATCGTACAGGGGTCGGAAGTTTACACGGCCACATTTGATAGGGTTAAAATTAAAATTGACTGTTGTATTTCATAAAGTCCTACCTTTACCAAACAGAGATTTTCATTTGTGTTTTTTCACAGCAACGGCGTTTCCATGAGAGTCAGAGCTGCTATATTGATTGTGGTATTGATCGGTAGATTTGATGTTCCAGTGAAGCCAGTCGGCAGTTTGACGCCACACTAGATGTTTTGGTATCTTCATATTCATAAATTCTTTCAAGACCTCTGGAGATAGTAGAAAGTATTGTATATTAGTATAGTATAGTACATTATATATTATTGTATTAGGATATGGCATAACTTCTTTAAGATAGTATGTAGGTTCATGTTTATGCACCATTTCATTATCATATTTTTTTAAATATATGAATGTGTTCTGATAATGCACCATTTTATTACCATGTTGTTCTTATGATACTGTGTTTTGATAAACGTTGAGCATATGACAATTGTAATGATGATACTATTGTTATTTAACTTATCATTACATTTCGGTATTGTACATTTGTTTCTTTGAAAAAAATGAAGACAAGAGAAAATGTATTTTTTATGACATTGTGATGTATTTTTTCTTTACCCAGCGCTTGATTGTGCGCTATAAAAGGTGTTTTTTCTGACATTGTATGGTTTTTTATTTTATTTCCCCAGCGCCTGATTGTGCGCTAGTGGTAACTACGCATAGCGATATTATTAATTGAGGTCTATAATAAGTTCATCATCGGTACTTTATAAGTTTATTAACTTGGTTATCATCCACATTATGTTATTTTTAAATGGTAACTAGTTATTTGTCTTTTGGTATAAATATGCATTGTGTAACTTATTGTTTACCATGATATATCATTGTCTTCCCATTCTTCTTGTACTTCATCTGCTATTTTCACTTTTCATTTATGATGGCATAGCTAGTCTATACTTGATATACTTCATATTTCTTTGAATTTGTTGATCTTCTTATGCTTATCTCATTATCTTTCTATACTTCATGTTTTTTTACTTTACGCTTACTTCTATCCCTCTTTTGTTCTTTTTTGTTAACATGACTTAACATAGGGTAATCCTTATGTGTAGATATTATGATTGCATCGCCCTCAATTTTTTATTTTTTTTTTGTTTTGTTTTGTTCGATGTAATTTTTTTTCCCTAAAAAATGATCATATCATTTTTTTTCCCCGGGGGTCGGTGTAGTCTGTTAAGTCATATTTTTATTAAGGGGAGTTAAGTTTTAAAGACTGGAATGTACGTGTCGATTTTTTGTACACGCTAATAAACACACTCTGCGTGATGAGATAATTTTTTTTAGTCGGGGGTTGTTGCGGAGTAATGTTTAAACTGTTACCCGACTAGTTGTTTCTTTATTCAAAGATAGGATATAGAAATTGGTCGAATGTTCTATGAATGAGTTTTGGGGGGAAAGGCGGATAAATTCTGCTCACATCTGAAGCTGCGAGTTTGCGCTTGAATGAATTTTGTACTGAGCTGTTTTAAGCAGCGGATTTTTCGTGAGAGTACGTTTGCTGACAGAGCTGGGGAATGGACGTATTCCATACCGCTAGTCATCAAAGAACAGTTGGCTACCCGAAGAGCAGCAGCTGGAATATTTTTTCAAGCCCTAAATCGAAGATTCCATAGAAAAAGAGAAGTTGGTAAGAAGACGAAGATTGCTGTATAACGCTCCACCTATGTCCAAGTCTTGACATATGGATGCGAGTCATGGGCAATGACTACAACCCACAAAAGCCAGATCCAAACCTCAGAAATGAGGTATCTGAGGAAGGTGGTTGAAGTAACAAGAAAAGACAAGGTCCGCAACCAAACGATATGTCAAGGCTTAAAAACCCAACCCTTGCAGACCCAAGTAGAACAGTCCCAACTGAGATGGTTTTACCATGTCTGCAGAATGGAAGAAGATCGGCTACCACGGCAAGCATGTGAAACTAAGAGCCAGGGATCCAGACCTCCAGGACGACCCAAAGTCCGCTGGGAGGATAACATTAGACAATCTTTAAAGGACCGAGTACTAGAATGGAACCAAGCCAGGAGGAAGACAGCCGACAGAATATTATGGCACTCTCTCTCTCTCTTACAAACCTCTGTACCTCACGGTAGAAGAGGAACGACTAAGTAAGTAAGTATTATTTATTGCAAGACATATGAGCAGATCTATGTAAACTAATAACAAACAATATTCTTTCTGTAAATCTAAAATTTCTTAATAGATTTCAAGGGAAATTAATCTTCAGGTACTCTATCCAGGACGAGCTCCCAATTGTCACGGATTGCCTCCCCTGCTGTGCAGTAGTGGTCCACCAGTGGCTAAAACGCAAGAGTATTTAAAATGGGTCATCAAAGGTGTCTATCTTCGCACAAGATTACTCTTGGCAGAGTTGTAGATACAAGGGTAATGACTCTTCTATCTCAAGGAAGTTTCCACAAGATATTTTCAGAAGTCAAGAACAATGCTGCATAGGGCAGAGCGATTGTTAACTTATTAAAATTATACGTCGCCGTTTGTGAAGAATTAAGCAATGGATTTAGCCCGTTCAAGCCCCAGCTGGTGTAAATCCAGCGAAATTCCTGTTTTATAAGTATTAGCTCTATATATGTAAATATATGTCTAGATGTATATATATATATATATATATATATATATATATATATATATATATATATATATATATATATATATATATATATATATATATATATATATATAAGAGTCTTTCTCATATGTTTGCGTTCATATATATAATAACTGAATTAATATATGATTATTTATATAAAATATAACATATATAATATATATATATATATTAGTATAGGTATATAAAATATATATATAAATATATGAATTTTATATGAAATATGGGAGCCGCGCTGGTGTATATATTATGTATACCATATATATATATATGGTTAAAGAGTCTTGCGTTTCAAGAAACGTTTGCCGGAAATTTGACTGAATACCTATAATAACTGAATTAACAATGATTGTTTAGTTTTAAAATAACAGGTAACAAATTTAATAATCAATTAGTTCAGGTGAAAAAACAGAGAAAAAAAAAAAAAAAAATTTTAGATGAAAGTTTTATCTTCATAGAGACTGGATAGAGGAATGTTAATGTTCTTTGCTGTTGCCTTTAAGTAAGAATTTAACTTAGAATCGATGACTACTGCAGCCATGGTTTCGTCAATTCTTCTGTTATGAGGGCACGTCTTCACACAACTTGTCCAATCTAGGCGGTTAGTGTTGATTCCCTGCTTTTAGTGTAGAACTTTCGTCTTTCAGCTTCGTATCACGAACAGTCTGATAGCTTCGTTCCACGATCCCAAAGTAACTTTTTGGAACACAATCTCCTGGCACAGTTTAGAATGGACACAGCACTTAGGATGCTTTCGAATCACTTGGTCTGGAAATTTTGTATTCCTCTTACGACGGGTGATCTGATTCCTGAGGTTTCCAGTCTTTGTATTTAAAAATGCGGGTTTACTTTTAAATTTCAAAGATGCCCAAATACTCTGATCTGTCACTTATAATTTTGGAATCCTTTGTCCGATCCTTCTCTCTCTGGCTCTGGTGAATTACGAGCAATGCAATCTGATCCATGACTCCGATTTGGCTAGATTATATTTTCAATTCTCAGTTTAAAATCCCAGATTGTACTTCCACGAATTTTTCAATGGAAATCAAAGTCTATTCTGGCTCTCAAATTAAGCCAGTGGGAAGCTCTGTTATATGTGGGTGGGAGTGTTTAATTTAATTTCCCTCGCGTGTTTTAAAATATTACATTTTAAAATTCCAACGCGTGACCTCTTTCTTATTTCCTGTTTAGATATTTTCTCACCATCTTGTCTCCCCAGACAGATTTTCTGTAATACTGATACCAAGACGGGCCAGCGGAAGCAAATATCTAATTATCACCTGTGTTGGCGTAGATCCACCAGACGGATCTCTCAGACAGACAATATAGCCTCCCTACATCGATCGTACGCCACCATATTGTACAAACACAGATCGCCTCTATCAAAGGCAGCTAGGCAACTTATGTGATAAAAGTATTATCCGCTGAACGGTCTAATTAGCCTGGTATTATTACGATTCACCTGGTGAAATGTAAACAAGGCTGGGAGTGGTCACAGCAAAAAAAATGAATGAAGGTGCATAAGATATGCCAAATAAAGAGCGGGTGAAGGCGTGAGTGAGGGGTCAAAAGTACACGTACAAACGTTTCGTCACACTTAGTTAAACAACATCCATCCACTCTACAAAGTTTCCAAAGACTAAATATGCTATGATTTTTTTCTTCCGCCTCAAACAAACACGAAATTGCACATACGAAGTACGCATATATGGGAACAACAAAACACACAAGATCACACGGAGAAAATGTAAGAATGGAATAGAAAAAGCATGTATGCACAATCAAATTATTACCTAAAATATATTAAAGATTCAAATAACACTAAAAAAGAAAGCGTATTAAAACAGATTCCAGCAACTGTAGTTTATAAATCCCATCACAGCTTCTCTCTACGTCCATCGCCAACTACATGTGGTATTTCCGTATTTTGCGCTGGAATTTTCGCTTCAGTTATCCTCAAATATATTATTTGGCACACACAAGGTATTTAACAAAGCTAATTCTTAAGGTTGAGGACGTGGGATAATTACTGGATCTGGTTTGTCACGTTGTATTGATTGCTTCAGGGGTTCTCAAAAATTGAATCTTCTTGTCTCATGTGCTATACCTTTGTCACAACATCTCTCCTAACTTACCAAATGTTTTATACCCTTTTGTCGTTATTTTATATTTTATATTAAACTACGCCTTGTAATGAAGTCTGACTCATATCTCGGCATCATTCAAAAATTATCACTGTACAAACCCCAAGGATGTAACTAACCAATAAAAAGCTAGCTTGGTATAAATAGTGTCGGAAGGTACGCTAGACCTCTACACCTCACGGTAGAAGGGGAACGACTTAGTAAATAAGTAAGGTACGCTAGACTTGGAGGAAACAAAAGTGTAAATGTTAAGGATATTTCGGAAGGCAGTGTGCAACTAAGCATGGAATACCTGAATAAAGAAGGACCCAATTCGAAAATAGGGATCATTAGCTTTAGGCAGTTAGCAATAGATTCACTGGATGTGTTGTAGAGCCGAAGTTATTATGAATAGAAGACAGTGGAACATGATCCATGTTGTGTTTTTTCCATTTTTCGGCTGCTTCAGTGAATACTCGGATAAACTATAAGATAAAAGGGATATCTATAGTGATAGAGCTCATTCATATGAGTAAAATAAGTCTAAGATGGAGAAAATTGGTGCAGAAATAAGGATTCCAGAATTATTTTGGATTTACTCTCTTAGCATATCTTGCCTTGCCTATACGATTTTGGATGCATGCAAACGTACCTTGGTCCAGTTGTCACCTCGTACATCCGCAAGGCCATTATAAAAGGGGAGAGAACGCATGACATAGACACACTCGCCGACTATTTCAAACTACAGGCACAGAGCACAAGCAGTTATATCAACTCCGTTGCCATCTGTAGAAGTGTGAGCAGACAGTGTAACCATTAAAAACCTGTCTGTAATTGAGGGTAAGCGAGATGTTAATTATATATATATATATATATATATATATATATATATATATATATATATATATAAATATATATATATATATATATATATATATATATATATATATATATATATATATATATATATATATATTATCAATGTATGTTAAAGAAATATTGGCAGGTGTAGAATCATTGTGTTATTTCTGGAGGAAAACCCGAAGTGTGTAGGTTTAGTTCAATTGTGTAATAATTAAGTAGAACGAATGGATTGAGCAAGTTGGTTGTGGAAAGCGTTTTAAAGATATTATGCTTGCTGGAAAGGACTATCCAAACTGGAGGAATGAATGACTATATAACAGATTGATTTTCTGTATTATTTGATATATGACAATGATTACCATGAGGCCTATATGATTTTATTGAAGCAAATCATGGACAGAACTGTAACAAGTGAATTACAGAATTATTGTGCTAGAACTTGAACGAATTGTTTTATTCGTGACTTACTATGTCTCTTGTAATTAACCACAGCTTGTCTGAACTGTCTCATATTACCTCCTGTCAGGCTAAGGAGACAATGAGCAATACTACATAGGTTATATATATTGTTTCAGGTTATATCCTGACCTGAGTGTCATACACAATCTCTAGTGCCCAAGTCAGCAATTAGATGCTCAAGTTTTTCAGAGCTTTTGCCAGTATTAACTGTGTCATCTTGACGAGTGGAGGGCCCGCAGTGGTGGGGTTCTACCCAATCATACTGCTGTACGAGGCCTAGGAAGAACTTTGTTTCAGATAAGTAGCTCAGTGTTGGGCTACTATTCAATTTTCAAACAACACCAAATTAATCCACCTACGAATAGACTATTTAATGATGAAAAACTGGGGTGTATATAGAAGACATTTGACGGTCATATGAATCATAAAGTAACATTTAGAGTCATCTATTCAAGAAAGCACAAAAGTAGAAACAGATTCCATCAGGAAGCAATAAAACAGTGAAATTGAACTATATTAGTTTAAGAAATTAACTGTACATGTGTTATATATATATATATATATATATATATATATATATATATATATATATATATATATATATATATATATATATATATATATATATATATATATATATATATATTTGAAAGTGACCCATAATTTTATTTGGTATTCAATTGAATTTTATTTAAAAAATTAACAAAGAACAAAGAAGAAAAGATCTTGTACATAAATAAATTCTAAATTGTACCCAGAATCTTCAGTGAATTATTTAAATTTGGTTTAAAGTTCTTGTTGTGTATTTAATTACCCCTAGCAGAGTTATTGTCTAAGGTTAGTCTGGAGAGGAGCCCATAGGAAACTAGATAGCACATTATTATCTCATCTAGGAACCTATACAGCTTGACTATACTGTTGCGGGGCTTTATACGATTCACTTCTTTTATTGTTGTTGCGGCCCCGTCTTCTATTTCAGTGGTCGTTGTGGAAAGCCACCGTTCTCATTGATTCAATAAGCTTCTTAGTTCTGGTCATTTGATTCATTAATTCTTGATCGTGCTATTGTTGGAATAGTTACGCGAATGTGAGTTAATACTTTCTGTCTGTCACCAGGTTTGAACTCAGTATCATAATTGTTGAATTTGTAACTTCAATGAACGTGATAAGTCTCTTCTCGAGTCCACACAATTTTTAATATACATTTCAAACAGTAGACAGTCCATGGAGGTTGATTATGAAAACATTATATATTAGAATTGAATTATACATCATAAATGCTATCCATGCATTATAGTCCTGGTCCAATAATATGCAACACTATAGTCAGAACGTCGTAACTATATGTACGCGCGGTTGGGACATCCAACGGCCGACAATGAGATTAGACGTCTGGCGATATAAAACGAATGTGGACCATAATTTCATCCTTCCTTGACTTTAGTTAAAATTACTAACCTCGATACATTCCTCTCTTCATAAGAATATCGGACTGACCCATGTCCGTACTGCAATAACATATGTGCGGCAATATCATGCCTACCACTGGAAGGATTATAGGACACGTCTTATCCGTTTGACGGTCATCTAAGAAAAGGGTGTGGTAACCTAGTCACGGTGCGTGACATACCAACGCATACACGTCATAATCAATCGTGTGTATCGCGTACACTAACTAACAATTATTTACATTATATTAAACGTAGTCACCTATTAATCTTATGCTGTTAACCTCTAGCAGACCATGCCAATAAAAATACCTTAACAATTCCCTGTCCACTGGGGGAAAAAAAAATCTATTAGATAGATTTTTTTTAACAAAAACCCATCTGAAAAAAATACCAATATGTTAACAATATCAAAAAAAAAAAAATTTAATGAGATTGCGGCATATGGCCTACGACGTTCTGTCTAGAACCAATGTCGTGGTCATGTCGACTAACCAATAGTCATGTAATATATTCATTATTTATATCATAAATAAATATAAATGGTAATAAGAACTAAAAGAGAATGGTAATGTCGATCTCTAATTAAATAATTAATTAACTTAAAATATGTCGTGATAAAATGTCATGTCAGACTAATTTAAAGTGTTAAAATTAAACTAAATAACTATACTAGGTATGGAATAAGAATAAGTTGTTGAAAATCTAATGTAAGAAAAAATGAGAGGATCTGTTAAAGAAAGACATAATAACGAATAAAGAATAAATTAGAGAAAGAAAAAAAAAATGATGTATAAATTTAACTAAGTTATGTGTGTTGAACATCAAGTAAGTGTAGTATTAAGTTATTAATACCTTTCTAACTAATTTAAACAATAGTATGCAATATAATCATGTAATTCTAAGAATATAATCAAAGAATTATGTGAGTTTTCTTTTCTTTCTTTCATTTTTTTAAGTTTCATTCATTTTTTTTAAAATTCAACTCACTTGTCATTTTAATGTGGATTAGTTTTAAAGAATAAATTAAAGTAATTAACATTGGATATGAAGATCCATTCGTAGTCTTGATCCTTGAATTTCCATTAGACAAAATGTTCAAGTATTCTGAATCACGTTATATAACGAATTAGTTCGACTGGAATGTCATTTATTTTCTCCGAAGTGTTTTGAAACAATGTTGTGACAAATGTAAACCAGGAAAGTCCCGGTGTAAAGACGAATATAGTGTCAATTGATTGCAGTCACTTTGCGTATAATTTGCCTATAGAAAGCAGCTGAGTAAATGGTTCATTCATGTGTCAAAAAGCAACGATGGTGCTATGTTCTTTGATTAAGTTTCTCTGTACATAGTATTGTCTTTGCGACAAACAACGTAAATTAGGAATCGACATCATTAGGATTTCGAGATAATGTATCTGCCAAGATGTTGTCGGATCCTGTGATGTACTCGATTGAAAACTCGAAGGGTTGGAGGAGTATAGCAAATCTGGTCAATTTTGGACTCTTGTGATTTGCTCGTTGTAGTGATGCTACGGCCCTTTGATCGGTTTGTACTACAAAAGGGGCTCCCAGTAGGAATTTTTCTAGTTTGGTTATCGCCCACACGACGGCTAAGAGTTCGCGATCAACCGTAGAGTACTTCACTTCTGGTGGTTTCAGTTTTCGTGACACGTACAAGTTTGGATGGAGGATGTCGTCATGGTATTGGAGCAAACATGCGCCAATTCCGTAGTTACTCGCATCTGTACGAAGAATGAACTTTTTAGAAGCATCAATTAATCTCAAAATAGGTGGATTTGAAAATATAGAAATTATTTGCCGAAAAATTCTGTCACATTCGTCAGTCCATGTCACTTTCACTGGCATGTTCTTCTTTAGTAATGAGGACAATACAGCAGTGATGGATGACAAGTTAGGTACGAATCTACTGTAATATTGGACTAGACCTAACAAGCTTCTCACTTGTTTCTTCGTTTGAGGAACGGAAATGTTTAAAATTTTTGAAACTGTACTGGGTAATGTTCGGATATATCCAGCTCCAATAATGTGACCCAAAAAAGTGATCTCATGAAATGCTACCTGTAATTTTGTAGGTTTAGCAGTTAACTTGTACCTTCTCAAGGTATCAAAAACGTATCCAAGACCCAAAAAAATGTTCCTCAAAAGATGAACTAAACAAGCATATGTCATCTATATATGTAATAATGTCTGGTCTACCAGAAAAAATGTGTCGCATCATGCGAACAAAGGTAGCTGGAGCGTTAACCAGCCCAAAAGGCATCACGTTCCACTGGTATAGACCTAGCGGAGTTGAAAACGCTGTGTAGTATTTTGCTTTTTCGGTTAGTGGTATCTGCCAATAACCTTTAGTTAAGCGTAAGTCTATCTTAGTAAATATAGTTGCTGTCGATAGACGTGGCAGTAAGTCATCGAGAAGTGGATGTGGTTCGCTATCAACTATCGTTTGTGCATTTAATTTTCTATAGTCGACGCATAGTCTAATGTTATTGTCCTTCTTTCGGACAATAACTAATGGAGAAGAAAATGGGGAATTACTAGTTTCGATAATTCCTAAAGATAACATCTGTTCAAGTTCCTTAGTAGTTTTAGTAAGAAAGTGTATAGGAACAGAATAAGGATGTACCCGAATTGGAGTATCCTCGTTAAGAGTGATGTCATGATTAATGACTGATGTGCGACCTGGAACATCGGTCAACACATCTGGATAAGATTGTAGCAGATCAGCAATCTTTTGATGCTGTTGCGGTGTAACCGACGAAGAGATGGTTACGTCCCGCCAAGATTCGCTAGATTGTACTACAGGTACAGGTAAAGCTAACTGTACCTCAGGAAAAGAAGATTCTTCTTCCTGGATAACGGATAAATTAGAATAGTGACATGTAGGTCTGAAAGTGTCATCTAATTCATGAAAAATAGCTTGTAGATGTTCAGGTCGAGTATGAAATTGCTTGAGCATATTTATGTGAAATATTTTGTGATGTCCCTTAATGTCCAGGACATAATCAACATCAGAAATCTTATTGATAACCTGGTAAGGACCATTCCACGAGATTAGTAGTCTATTATTGTTATGTGGCAATAACACATAAGCTTGATCTCCTGGAAATAATTGACGTAATCGTCTATTACTGTTTTGGAAAGTTCTAGCTTTCTCTTTCGCAGCCTCAGATGAAGCTGTTGCCATTTGACAGGCATCAATAATGTTATTCCGGAGATTAATTACATATTCATAGGATGACTGAGTGTCCTGAGTCATCTCAGAATCGATTAATAAATCTTTTATCAGTCCCATAGGACCTCTTGGAGGAGCGCCAAAGACTAAATGGAACGGAGAGAAGCCAGTTTGTTCATTTGGCACCTCTCGATAAGCGAATAACACCGCTGGTAGCACTCTGTCCCAGTCCTGTGGATGGTTAACTGTAACTTTATGTAGCATTTGTTTGAGTGTACGGTTAAGTCTTTCTACAGCCCCATTACTCATTGGGTGATAAATGCTGCTGAGGTTTCTATCTATTTGCCAAGTCTTCATTACCTCCGTCATAGTCTCAGATATAAATTGAGAACCATGATCTGACAAAAGTTTTCTAGGAAAACCTACGTCCGTACTGCAATAACATATGTGCGGCAATATCATGCCTACCACTGGAAGGATTATAGGACACGTCTTATCCGTTTGACGGTCATCTAAGAAAAGGGTGTGGTAACCTAGTCACGGTGCGTGACATACCAACGCATACACGTCATAATCAATCGTGTGTATCGCGTACACTAACTAACAATTATTTACATTATATTAAACGTAGTCACCTATTAATCTTATGCTGTTAACCTCTAGCAGACCATGCCAATAAAATACCTTAACATATACGTTTGATGTCGATACACCATTACTCTTTTCAGAGAATGGAGTATTTCTTGTAAGACCAGTCTCTTATCTGGCACTATCCTGGTATCATCTGATACATCTATTTGTCCAGGATAACATCACCATCATTATATCTTTCCTCTCACTACACGCCTATAGTTCAAAGAATCACACTTCTATATAGCAGCATGACATGTACAACCTATGGCTAAGCAAGAAACAAAGCTCAAAACCTTCCATTTACAGTATGTACGCCACATCACTGGTATTTCGTGAAATGACAAAGTGGCTAATGTCGATGTGCTGTTACGTTCTGATCTTGAAAGCATGTATATACTGCTTAGAAAGAGCAGACCACGCTGGCTTGGCCATGGAGATTGGTCGCATTCCCTACGATATTGTCTACAGACTATCGGCAGATGGCAAAAGAACAGCCGGGCGGGCACACTTGAACTTTGAAGATGTGTGCGATTACGACATGAAGACCCTGGACATAAATCGAGCAACCTGGAAAAATGAAGCTGCCGATCTCCTCAAGGGACGAAGCTCCCTACGGCGTCTCTTCAGATTTGGGCGGTAAGCTCTTACAAACAAGCTGAAGAGAAACGAACACGACGAAAGGAACACCAGGAAAAAAAGCAGCTGAAGACTATCGCCTCAAAGGAGCCTCATCCCCCTAGCCACTAATGACTGATGGTGGCTACATCAGGGTCCAAAAATAGTATGTACGAACTTTACGCTAAAAATAAAAGCTATTTTGTAAATTAATTTTAATATTAATATATATATGACACATGCGGATTTAAGTAACTTGTGAATGAAAAATAACATTACTCAACTGGTGATCCTGATCCGTAAAAAATGAATTTATTGTCAACAGAATAATACCAATATCAACACGTAGGGTTTCTTACCGCATTCCGTGAATCTTATCTGTTCTAATCTGCTTCAAAGCTTCAACTGTCCGTGGTTTATTAATGTAGACCGTTTACTATTACATATTGTTCTTCTTCAAGTACCGTGCCTAGTGGCGTAGGATATCATGTCTCTATGCAGCTCCCTGTCTCCATTACAATTTATTAATTCTGCTGTTGACTTCTTTACATGCCACGATTTCAAACTGTCCAGTATTTTCTGTATTTGTCTTCCCCTATCTCTTTTTCCTTCAATCTTACCTGTTGTTACGATATTTTCCAGCTTTCTTCTTCTCATAATTTGCTCCATAAAGTGGATTGCTTCTTTCTAACTTGTGAAATAAGTTTCCTTTGCGCATTGGCCTCTATCAGGACGTCCTCATTTCTCTTTTTGGCTGTCCATGGTATTTTTAACATTCTTCTGTAAAACCACATCTCTGTTGCCTTTAGTGCCTTCCCTATTTGTTTACTAATTGTCCATGACTCACTCCCATATGTCAGGATTGGTTCTATATAACAATGAAGAACTCTCTTTCTTACTTCCAATGACAAAGAATTGTTGCATAAAATACTCGTCATTTTATAGAATGCTGCTTTTCCCTGAGCTATTCTGCTCTTCACGTCTGAGATGCATCTTCCATCCATTGTTAGTAATATGCCCGGGTATTTGAATTTATTGACTTGTTTTAAAACAGTTCCACTTACTTTGATAGTACATTCTGGGTAAGTCCTTTTCTTTGAGATGACCATTACTTCTGTCTTTTTGCTAATGAGGCTGGGGCCTGCATTTTCACTTTCTATCACTATTGTATCAACCATTTCCTGCAGCTCCTTTTCACTTTTTGCTATTAAGACAGTATCATCAGCGTATCTCCAGTTGTTTATATTATGTCTACCGAATGATATACCTGGCATGTCCTCTAGAGATCTCATTATATTTTCAATGGACAGACTGAACAGCTCACGTGACACCATACATCCCTGCCTGACACCCTTTTTTACATTTTAAAGAAATATTACCAGACGAAACCTTTTGGGGCAGTTAAGTCGGGTAACCTTGATGGTTAGTTAATGTCACCGTTATGTGAAATGATTTTGTTTAAAAACAAATGTGGAATACACTCTGCGGTAAAGACTAACAGCGTGACCAGTGGTACCATCCTACTGAAACTACAACGTATATATATATATATATATGTCCCGTATAGTTCTCGCTGATGAGACAGAGAGAATAGGTCTGCTCCCCCGGCATGTCGTACATGGCCACGAATATGAGATTGTGCATTGTACTGCAACCTCATCATGTAAATACGAACTGCTGCTGAAGCCACCATTGCAAGACAAGAGCTTATGAACGCTTTGTTCAGGCGACCTGCAGAGTTGTCCCATGGTCTAAGGAGTACAAATAGAAATTATCTATCTATCTATCTATCTATCTATCTATCTATCTATCTATCTATCTATCTATCTATCTATCTATCTATCTATCTATCTATCTATCTGTATGTCTCTCTGTCTGTCTGTCCGTCCGTCCGTCCGTCCGTCCGTTCGTCCGTCCGTCCATCTATCTATCTATCTATCTATCTATCTATCTATCTATCTATCTATCTATCTATCTATCTATTTAGGTAAAGACGGTAATACATTTATAGTTGGTTTATGCTATTATTCTACCAAAATTTGCTGTTATATTCTACATTTTGTCTATAGGTAGATGCTGTCACGACCCAATTCTACGATGAGACCCCATAATGAGCCATGATCTTGGCTGCGTCCTTTAATGACAATACTACACATATACTAACGACACATCGTCCACAAATTTCACATGTATGTGAAAATAAAACATAAAAACGACTCAGCTCCATTTCTTCAGTCTGCGGTACAATAAAGTATAGTGAAGCACATTAAAAACGCACCACCTGTATAATCCAGGAACAGAGTGTGAAATATAAATATAAGTGTTTACAAGTTTACATATTTGGAATCTTTATTCATTTTCCTATGAATCCATGCTGGTCATTAATTTGTACATTTGATTGTTATGAAATTCATTGCATTCTGTGCAGGCAAGGGAGAAAACCAAAAATGCGACCAATAAAAATATTCATTCACACTATCCTCAGTATCTGGTATGTCCACCGTGTGCTTGCAAACAAGCTTGGCAGCGGCTCCGCCTGGAACGCACAAGTCTCTGAAGGAAATTCCGGGGAATCAAGTCTTATTCACGTGTAAGAGCAGCTTCGAGCTGTTGCAGATTAGCTGGAGAACCTTGCCTGTAGACTCTGCGTCCAAGCTCGTCCCACAGATGTTCTATAGAGGACATGTCTGGTGATAGGGCAGGCCAAAGTAGTATACAATGGCGGAAACGGTTAGCATTCTGCAGGAGCGCTGCAGGAGCGCCTGCAGGAGCATGACCTTTATATAGCAAAAATTCTGCAGGAGCGTGACTTTTATATAAGCGCAATCTGCAGGCGCGCTGCAGGGGCAAGATGGCGGACTTGAGATAACAAGAAGAGGAGGGGCAAGATGGCGGAGTTGAGATAACAAGGGGTATATTTAGAGTTTTTTTATATAAGGAAAATGTGGCAAAATGCCGGACTTGAGATAACAAGAAGAGGGGTATAGGAAGATGGCGGCTTTTTATATAAGGAAAATGTTGCAAAATGGTGGTCTTTTATATAGTAATATATTATTGTTGTTGTTATTAGTATAGCCAACTTAGGTAGTATTCTGGCTGTGTTAGACAAACAAGAAGAGGATAATAGTTAGAGGTATATTTATAGATAATAGGATATTTTTAGACTTTTAGACAATAGGAAGACGATTTTAGACTTTTAGACAATAGGAAGACGATAGTTAGACGATATATACAATTATATATTATACTTTGGAAGGATATGAATCTTTTGATGCCGCAAGCTTCAAATGTGTGCGAACAATTTGTAGAGGATGGGATGGGCTAATGGTCGGTCGCTTACATACAGGAAGTCAGTTAGATCATTATATCATAAAGTCAGTTAATATCTAGTTTACCAATCCAGTGTACGAGTGCGTTCTAGGCAGAACACTGGCTAAACAGACAGTTCAACTTAAAATAATTGTCTCTGCTACCACAGCAGAATAAACAAGTTCTCTGTGCGATAAGGCATCTTCCAGTAGGCTAATGCATATAAAACAACCGCAATGTTTTGTCAATTGAAACGAAAACAGAAATTATCAAGAGACTAGGAAAAAGTGAAACTGTGTCTTCACTTGCCAGAATTTTCAATGTTGGGAAAGCTAAAGTCTCTGACATCAAAAGTAACAAGGATAAAATTATGAGTTTTGCATCGAAATTGGATAGTGAAATAGGGTCGAAGAAACGTAAAACCATGAGAAATGCGAAAGAGTTCAAATTGGAAGAGGCTTTGTATATATGGTTTGTGCAAAGAAGAAGCAAAGGGGAACCTATCTCTGGCTCTCTATTGTGTGAAAAGGCACTTCAGTTCAACAATCAACTTGACGGTCCTCCTGACTTTAAGGCTAGCCAGAAATGGTTAAGAAACTTTAAATCTCGTCATGGCATACGAGGATTGGAGATTCAAGGGGAATCTTTATCTAGCGATGCAACTGCCGCTGAAAATTTTAAAGAAACACTCTTGGCTTTTTTGGAAGAAGAAAGTTATTCACTCGATGATGTGTATAATGCCGATGAGACTGGCTTATACTGGAAATCAATGCCTCAAAAATCACTTGCATCTCAGCGCAAAGCAGCTGCCCCTGGGTTTAAAAAGTGCAAATAGAGAGTAACAATTTTGGTAGCCGCGAATGCCAGTGGAAGTCATCATTTACCGGTGCTAACGATCGGCAAAGTAAAGAAACCACGTTGTTTAAAGAATGTGACATGTCTCCCATTGTGCTACAAAGCCCAGAAGTCAGGTCTTGATTGGTATAACAAATGAGTTCATCCCAAATGTGAAGAGGTTGAGAGAACAAGAAAAGAAAACTGGAAAAGTAATTCTTCTACTGGACAATGCACCATCTCATCCAGAGACGGATACATTGAATGCAGTTGATGCAAATTTTAAGTAATTTTTCTGCCTCCTAATGTAACAGCACTGATTCAACCAATGGATCAGGGTGTTATAGCAAAACTTAAAGATGTACAAGAAGGAAGTCCTGCGTCGTTTTATTGTTGCTGAAGTGAAGAAAGTGTGGTGGCGTTTTCCAAGAAGCTTAATCTCAAAGACTGCTGCTATATGTTAGCTGATGCTTGGACCACCCTGTCACAAGATAATCTCAACAAGGCTTGGAATAGATTGCTTGGGAAAAAAGAAGGAATGAAACTACTGCAGTGGACACAAATGATGATTGTATAAATGAAGTTGTGGAACTGTTTCAAGCAATGCCCGGATTTTCGGACTGTGACAAAGATGATGCACACACGTGGCTAGAAGATGATAATGATTCTGGTTTTCAGTTTTGGAATGACGAAGAAATTTTGTCTTTTGTGCAAGAAGAAAACCAAATACATGTAGTGACCGATGATGAAGACTCCTCAGAAGTACATGATGTACTTGTAGATTATGAAGAAAACCCAAAACGTCGACCAAGTCCTGAAGAGGCCTTTATAGCACTAGAAACAGCGATGGCTTGGTACGAGCAAGAAGATGACAGCTGTCCTACACAGCTTCTGCTGTTGAAGAGAATGCGGGACTTAGCAGCCAAAAGGAGACTATCCAGTTTGGTGCAAAAGAGGATTCCTCATTATTTTAAATAGTGGGCTACCTCTGTGCAAGTACATGTATACGTAAGTTGCGCATGGTTTTGAATCGTTTGTAATGTTATTTTGAAAACATTTCTCTTTCTTAAAAAAACATAATTAATACAAGTAGTACATGCACTGCTGTGTAATAAAAGATTTTGGTGATACGGTGATCTAATACAGTGTGGGTATTATTATTACAGTACAAGTAAATATGTTTTAATGTGTATTTCCCTTGTGATGGTTAATTATTTTTAGAAATACGAGCGTATGTGTACATGTACTCGATACATTATGTAATCCAATTATCCGAACATTTGATTATCCGAACGATGCTCGGTCCCAAGGGGTTCGGATAAATGGAGTTCTACTGTATTTAGACATATATATTTTACAACAGTTAGACGAACAGTTATTTTACAACAGTTAGACGAACAGTTATTTTACAACAGTTATACAAACAGTTAGACGAATAGTTATACAACAGTTAGACATACAACGGACGATATAGGTAACAAAAAGGTGCTTTAGTTAATATAGTTTTTATTTTGTCAAATACTAAAGGGCAACTCTCAATCGCTTGATAGGTTTCTTCTTCTTCTGTGGTAGATTAGGGACATCGGTCAGGTCTGTGGTAGGAAACCAACTCGGGTCTGGGGATACTGGACAGCTAGACTTAATGTATTCGTCAAACAGGTTAGTGAAGGTGGTAGGTTTCTTCGGGGGTAGGACATCGGTCAGGTCTGTGGTAGGAAACAAACTCGGTTCTGTTGGTTGGTAACAGCTGGCGTTGATGTACTGATCAAACGTGGTGCCAGTAGTAGGATAGGTATCTGTGCTTGGTGGCTGTAATCGGTCAAATTCGGCGAGGATTTCGCTCTGTAATGTCAATAAATGGTCAAACTCGGGTCGAGTTAACGTAATGCCGTGTTTGGTAGGAAATTTGAGGTAGGATTCACCAAAATATCTTCGCACGTGCAGTAAAGGTTGGCCTCGGTAAACACTTACAGACGCAGCCTTCAGACCACTAGCCAAAGGCTTAAGCATTTCATCACTTCTCTTGATGTAGACCCAGTTGTTGGGAGCAGTCATTTTCAACGAGGTGTATCTACTGCGTTAATAAAGTGTCTTCCGTTTATATGCAGGAATACCAGTTCAATCTGGTTTTTTAGGCGTGCCCTAGCTAGGATTTGATTCGTCGAACATCGATCGTGTGTTAGGCAGGACGTGATTCGTCAATGTATTGCGTGGGAACAATGACACATGGCCGTATTGGGGAGAAACCCGATACCAAAAAATACACACACCTGTCTATTGATTTCGTCCTTTGTTTATCAAAGTGGGGTTGAGTTTCACTAGCCAGGGTCTGACTAAGCGCGTAATTAATCGATCGTTGGCGTGTTGTCTAGCCGAAAATGGTAGTAGGACCCACTGCATAGTACCACCTCGTGTTTTGATCAAGATGAAATAAATGGCGTAGAGCCAACAAACGTTGGTGACTACATCTTGTAAATGTCTGGCGTTGTAGTTAACAGGTCGAGTAGATTTTCTGGCTATAAAATTAATCAGGTCCGAGTGTGTAGGTGGTAGGCCAAAAAAATCAAAATATTCAAAAGTACCAAGTCCATTATAATATAGGGCGACCCAGTGGTCACCGGGGCGATAGCTAGGATCAGTGTTGATGACGAAAGCAGCCGTCTTGGTCGGATCGATGCGTAGAGGTAATTGGTCACGAGCTAACACTTTAACGAGCCCAGTTCGTTTAACAAATATGTCTGACAGGAGGATGATGCGTATCTCGTCTGTATTCATTGTCTAAGTTGTGTAGTCTGTCAAAACTTGGCGCGATTTCGAGATCTCCAAGATCGAGTCTTGCTCGGCGTAGACGAGAACCTGTAATGGTTCGGGTGTGACCTCGGCGAATTTAAGTTCTACTGAGACTCGGCCCGACTTGGCCATCTCAAGCTGGTCACCGCCTAGTAGACTGGGGGTGAGGTCAAAGGCGTATAAGGCGTAACCGTGCTTAAAATGTCTATACTCGAGGTCGTTGCCGGCGTCTTTACCAACCAGTCCCATAGCTAGATTCGTCGCGAAGAAGGCTCTCATGTACTGGTTGTGTTCATAATCCATGGACAAAGGCTTGCCACTGACGGTTCTGCCGTCCGCGCTGACATTCAAATATATCAGACCAAAGGTAGCGAAATTGAACGGATTAGACGTGTACGACCCGTTAAAAGCGGACGAAGTGACTAGTCCAATCACGATCCGTGTAGGTGTTTGACTGAGAAACAGATTATCCTGCATAGGCGATAGCATTCCTCTAGGGATAGAGAAAGTTTTTAGCACAACTCGTTTCAAGGGATACTTGGCATTACCTCGCACCAAGGCTTTCTCGTGGGCTAGAGAGACGGCGGGATTTAATTTGGCTTTCCGGACAACCAAGGACGCATAAGTTATAATAGATTTATATCCAGCGGTGGGGTCGTGTCCCAGCACGTTGAAGGCATCTTTAGACGGGGTGAGTTTTACTTTAACTGTCACACCATTTAACAGGTAACGATCTTGAGCAAAGATATCTGAATGTAAACGACCCATCATATCGATCTCCTGAGAACCAGCCGCTATATGTCGACGCAGTCTTAACCCGTTGTTATTATCACCAATTGTTTCCGTAATAAAATTTGGCGTGTCTTTGTAAAACAGAGCCGATGTCAGATGGCCTCGTTTGGGTTCCTCCCCGTAATTCAACGTGGCTTCGATGTAAGCTCTATAAGGGTAGGTGTTCTCGCTGGGTGTAATCAGCGTGTCGTTCAGTGAAACGTCGACTTGGGAGAATAAACTGTGCAGGTAATAGTTGATCGGGGCCACCTCTGCGTCAGCGGGTAATGCGCCGCCATTAGCTAACGTAACTTTGGCGCGCACGTGCAGAAAAGTATTGAACAAATCTAGATATTCTTCACCGTTTCCCGAAATTACAAATTCCACCGGGGCTCCGGGGGCTAAGGCGGCCAACGGATGTATCTCCACAAATTGTCCCTCTTCTACGGCTGTCTGCGTTGGTGGTATGCTAAACAAATCTAGACCACTGTGAAGACACTCGCACGAGTTGGGGTGAATAAGCGCCATCATTCAAATATATCAGAGTACCTTCGCTTCTTCTGGTGAGAATGAGAAGGCCGAGCTCGGTTACTACGTTTTATGCGTTTCGGTTCGCCAGGTGGGGCAGCTCTCGTTTTTCTTTTTCTTCTAAGCCCGCTACCCGATTGGTTAGTGGTGAGGTGTTCAACGGCTCCCTGTAATAAACGTTGACCCGACTCCTTGGCTCGTTCACGAAATGCCTCGCCAACATTTCTGCCGGCTAACGCATCGCTCGCGACCTGTAGACCGGTCCCAAGCCCTTCTCTGAGTAAAGCTTTGCCTCCAGTTTTTAACCACGGGAGAACCATACGACCGAGCCCGCCGAAAAAACTACCCAAACCATGTCCTCTTTGACTTCTGCCTCCGATAAACACTGGCATCCCGTGGCCAGCTTGGTTGCAGTAAAACTCCTCATACATCTTGGGGTTTCGTCGGATGGGTACGTGTCTGACCATTTTTCTAGTCAAAATCAAACCGTCTGTGAGTTCGGAAGTGTAGTGTCAACACCGAAGCTCCACTAGTGAATGGGATAGTCTTACCCTGATCGTTAGTTAAAATGATTTCCACCGCGTCAAACGAAAAACGGCTCAGGGGTACGTAGTGTGGTTTGTCGTAAATCCTGAAAACAGAAGCGGTAGTCCTATCCAAAATAGGAACAATCCGCAACAAAGGGACAGAGGCATCTCCAACCGGTCTCGCCGCTACGAGATCGCAGTACACGTATACATTTTTCATGTCGCTATCCATTTTTACTTCAGTCTCGCCTCGTAGTATTGGGTCAATGTCTGTGGCGAGCGAGGCAGGAAAACCTAACATGTGTTTCAACGTCTCGCTAATTCTAACTTCAACCTCCGGATCATACAGATTCAAGGTGGCCTTATTATTGTTAAAATGGAATATAACTCGGGCTTTTTCATCCACATCCGTGGCTAAAAGCAAACGATTCAACTCGTCGATCAGCGTGTCGGGTGACGTGTATAGACCAGCGAGCAATGTGAGTAGTATAGACTCGTCTTCTTTGTTGGGAAAGTAATGTATCCATACATCATCTTCTAGCACGTTAAAATAACTTTTGGGAAATTGAATATCAACCAAACCAGCCTCGTAACGCGAACTCAAGTCTATAGTCTGTGGCAATTTGACAAAAAAGTGACCGGCGTTATTGTTTGGGTATATTTTCATCGAGGCATTGCTGGGTAAAGTCACGTTAAAAACTCATCCTATCTTAGGGTTAGGTAACATGTAACCCAGACAACTGCTCATTAAAGCATTCCAAAATTTGCCGTCTAGTCCCTCTGCGTTGCTCCGACTCAGATTGAATAACGAGACACCGATGACGACATATATAACGATCATCTGACAGATGAAAACGATCTCTAGTCGCGGGACTAGTTTCCCCCAAAAAAGGCCAGAACGAGGTTCTCGCGGTCTTGGGAGGGGGTGGCCTCAAAACTGGGGTGCTCACGTCTTCTTCAATATCCATCAGTCTCGATATCTCGCTAGCTGTTTGGACGAAATCCAGCTGTTGAATGACGAGTTATAACCGAACCATTTGACTAAATATTCTTTTACACCCCTGACACCACGGCGTTCCTCCAAAATGGACTCGATTCGATAAACTATCTTGCCGCCGACTCGTTGCAGCTCTTCTTGGTAAAAAGAACCTTTCAATTCCTCACCCGAATCATCTTTAAGGACATACGTGACCGGTCTTGTTTGGTTTTGTCGGCTGATCGTAAACAACTCTTCTGTCCACGCCGGCGTATAACCCTTTTTAAAAGTTTGTCTGGCTTATGCACGCGATCACCAGCTTTAAAATAGACTTTTCTCCCGACGACTCTTCTTCTTGATTGTTCGGGGTAACTTCCACCGGTGCCATCTTAATACTCCGATGATACGAATTGTTGTAGTTGTGGACCAGTTGTTGTATCACGTCGACGTAGCGAAGACTGTTGGTTTTGGTAAAGTAACGCCACGTTTTTTCTTTGAGGGTTCGATTAAACCGTTCGACGATAGCTGCTTTGGTATCCTCATTCTCCGTAGTGAAGAAATGGACCCCTTCGTCTTTAAGAAACTTTAAGAATGTTTTGTTGACAAACTCACTGCCTTTGTCTGTTTGAAAATTTATCGGTTTGCGATTGTTAAAAATTGTCTTTACCGCTGCTACTAAAGCTGTCCCAGTCTTGTTTTTCAGAGGAACAGCCCAAGCGAATTTACTAAACACGTCAATACACGTTTCTAGATACGAATACCCATCGTTGAATCTTTTTAAACCACGCAAGTCAATTAAATCAGCCTGGAACTGTTGGTCGATACCTCCCGCAATGGTCGTACGTCGTTTAAATTTTCTGCGCACCGGTTTATGTAGGGTGTAGCTGTCCTGATGGCCTAACCACTCTTCAATTTTTTTACGACTAAGTTTGGTGCTACGTTGTAAGGGGGCGATTCCACCATCGTGTCTGTACCGTTCTAGTCGAGTCAAATAACGCTGTAGTGTTTGTTGATATAGTCTAGCCTTGTCACCGTGTGGCAGATCTTGTCGATCCAAGACTAGTTGCATTTGAGTATCCAATTCTCCCAAGTTATCTCTTATCACATCGGGTGGTCTATAAGGTTTTTCTAACAAACGAGGATCCATCAAAATCATTTTCTTAGCCATTTTACAAAAAACTTCTTAGTACAGATAGTATTGGGGTTAACAACGCAGATAAGAAACCTCCAGATTGTAAAAATTGTCTTCGTCTTTTGAGCGACAATTTCCTCTTGGTAAGCGCTCGCAGGGTGTTTTTGTAACGACGCATATGTCTCTTCTGAGGGGGTGTCAGTGTAACGTTACCTTTTAATACGTTGTGACAACATTCACAGAGTGTTCCTACCAGCTCGGGTGATGCTGTTTTCATAACAGCCTTGATGAGTGGTGGTTTGGCTGTACGTAAACATTTTAACATCTCAGCATGTCTTTTTACTTTTTCTGCCATCTCGTTACTTGGGTACGTAAACAATATGTTGTTCCTCTGGGAATATCCGTGAACGAAGCCTTAAATTTTCTGGTGTGTCTTGACGAAGATCAATTAGCAAATACCCGTGTGGAACCGATGTTGCGTCTTTAAAACTCTCCCGAACATAGGCAGTCCGACCTGGGTACATCTGTTTGGCTAGATTAACAATCTGAGATCCATCGCGTGGATTTTTGAAAAGTACTATGTAATGAGAATTCAAACTAATCGTTCTATGTTCTTTGTTCTTGCCAAATAAATTTTGCACCAGATAAAATACGCTTACATTTTTATGATGAGACTTTTTTGTAAATAAAGTAGTTACACGTTCGTCTGTTTCGTTCATGAGGTCATCGATAATCACCAACCGTCTCTTATCACCTGTCCACTGCTCAATATCGGGCAGTCCTTCAATAAACTGAACTCCAGTCATTGAATTGTATAGAGGTTGCCACTCGGAGTAACACCAAATAATCTCATCGGGTACGACTGTGACCATATCCTTGATATGTGTTAGGAAACGCTGGACAAAAACAGTCTTTCCAGAGCCAGTCGGCCCACTAATTGAACAGGTAAAGGGATGTGCAAATCTCAGATCCATTGTTAAGAATGATAACTTTCACCTACAACCAGTTATTTTATATCAAAGACACAAACATTGTGAGAACCTTTGGAATAAAAAAAACGTGATACCAACATGTATTGAGAATCCCTTTTCATCGTAAGAATCCCTGATCAAGAATTTGAGAATCACTGTCTAAAACATTGTGAGAATAAAAAAATGTAAGAACTCAACCAACCAATACGAGAACCCCAGACACCAACATGTATTGAGAGTCACTTTTCATCGTAAGAATCCCTGATCAAGAATTTGAGAATCACTGTCTAAAACATTGTGAGAATTAAAAAATGTAAGAACTCAACCAACCAATACGAGAACCCCAGACACCAACATGTATTGAGAATCACTGTTCAAGAATTTGAGAATCACTGCTCAAGAACATGACAATCCCTGGGATATGTTTAAAAGTGTAAGTTTTCCGAATATCTCTGGGGGATTTGTTTTCTTATATATCATCTTTTAAAAGGATGGTTGAGTTTAATGTATATGTTTTAGTCTAAAAATATGTGTGTCTCTCTCTACGAAAAAGAATATAACCAACAGCTCTCTCTCTCTCTCTGTCTCTCTATCTCTCTGTCTGTCTCTCTCTCTCTCTCTTTCTCTCTATCTCTCTGTCTCTGTCTCTCTCTCTCTCTCTCTCTCTCTCTCTCTCTCTCTCTCTCTCTCTCTCTCTCTCTCTCTTTGTTTGGTACATTTCTTTTTTAGTTATCAGATATTTTAAAGCTTGCTTTTTAAGCTATCATTTGTATCTTATTAAGTTCTGGATATATTTTTTTAAATATTCAACACCGGAATTTTGAAACAGAATATATTTTTATATACAGAGGGATATTATTCTAGTGTTTTATAAACCGATGTTAAAATATGTCAAATGCCTTTCTTTCTCGATACATTTGTCTCATGTCACAAATAAAGTTTGCTAATTTTATGGTACAACTCGATTCAAGTTATAAACATCTGTCCCCTGAGTAAACAATTGCTAGCGGTTGTCGGTGGGGATCGATAATCGTCCGTGCCAAATAAGACATTTAGAGCAACACCATTGTTTGTCATAGTATTATATTACCAGGTGAAAGAAGCTGTTTCAGAACACCTGCACTGAGTAAACATTACTATGACACTTCTTAACCATGACCCGTTACCGGTACGTGATAATTTACACTCTACAGTGGAGGTAGACGAAACAGGTGTGTAAACATTAAGGTCGTTGACCCTGAAACACGCGCACTTTTTTGTAATATAATGAGGGATATTGTCTTCAGACATCTCATTAATTTATCAGAATCCGAAATAGACACATCTCTGAAAGACCACTGAAAGAAAAGAACCACTTGTTTTGTCATATCAATACCTGATAGTATGTATTCGTTTGTTAAATATTTTTGTTAAATATTTTTCTATCGTTTTATGTATTTAAAAGATATCTGTCTGTGAATTCGTGTGTTAGGATGTTAAATATTTTACACGTTATATAGAATTTTTATAAAAAGTTTTAGTTGTTTGTGTATTCGTTTTTCCCTATAATAGGTAGTATTTTACACGTTATATATTTTTATATAGCTGTATTCGTTAGGATACAATAAATATATTTAAAAATATCTATTTTTTTCGGGTGGTAGGGTGTTAAAATAATTATTTCTATTTAATAACATTATAAAAAGGTTTTAGTTGTTTGTGTATTGTATTAAATATTTAAACAAAAAGATATGTCTGTGCACTAGTCGGTGTTGCTAAAAATCTGTTTCAACATATAAGTGTTTTCGTTAGGAGACCATAAATAACTTTTAAAATATCTGTTTTCTATTTAAAAGATATGTCTGTGTATTCGTTTTCTCCCTAGGCAGTGTTGCTAAATATCTGTTTCAAATTAGTCTAACTTGTTATTGTTATCTGTGTTAACTCAGATACTAAATTTTTATCTGTTTTATGTTAAAGCCGGACATGTGTGTATATATATATTTTTTTTTGATAAGACTTAACCGATTATGTACTAGGGAAAAAGACTAAATCTTATCCGTGTTGTTATTTATGTGAGATTAATCAGCCTGAATTTCAACTGATGGTACATTTCTACAAACTAACCTCGAGCGTGAGGAATATTTTTGTGTGTTAACATAATAAAGGAAATTAAATAGAACATATCATATTTTTTTTTTGCCACAGCGCGCGCTGGGAATTTCTTTCACACAGAATAAGAAATAAGACTGTGTTTTATTCTCTCTCTCTCTCTCTCTCTCTCTCTCTCTCTCTCTCTCTCTCTCTCTTTCTTTCTCAACTTGTCTGTGTCTTATTTAACTGATTGTTACATATAAGACTGTGATTCACCACACCATCAAGATCGACGCACCAAGAGACAGTATGAGGCACAAAGACATCACCAGCAGGAGACATCACCAGCAGGGACCACAACAGACTCATCATCAACCTCGAGATCGGCGCACCAACAGACACTAACATCAGGTGTCACAACAGACTCATCATCATCATCGGGGCACCAACAGACATCACCAGCAGGGACCACAACATCGACGCACCAACACACAGACCATTCTTCATCAAGCCCCATCCCATCTCACCCACCAAAAACAGGCCAGACCAAAAAACGCCCAATGACCAATACCCACCAAACACATATAAAAAACCCCTCTTGTCGTCAGAAGAAGACTCGTTAGATGACTTACAGGATGACATAAGACAAATCTACATCGATAACTGGCAAGCCATAAAAACACACTCCAATAAACATAAATATCTATCCACATTCACTTTTTTCCACAGACCAACACAAAATATGGACTGGGACCGTCTCTTGCTCCCTGTCTTCACACAACAAACAAAAAGATTCAAAATAAACTACAGTTTCCACATCGTTTTTAAGCACAGAGAAACAAACGAATTAAGATTATTTCACTCTTCCCATAACAATGCAGTCGTCTTAGATCAACCCCACCTTGTCAACAACATTACAGATTTCAAAGCTTTTCTCTCACAGTTACACGACAGCGATATTGTCACACAAGCACAGTTAAACAGACCAAACACAAAATACTTTGTCGAAACCATTCCAGCCACTTCTTTCTATCTATATCATATCCAAGACTTTCCCATTGGCTGCTGCATACAAGACATTCCCTCTTTCATCACGGACAATAACCACATCCATACACTACAACACGATTCAAACGCCAAACCATACAGTGATAACTTTTGCTTTTTTAGATGTCTAGCCGTTTTTAGGGGTGGTGCCGTTAAAGATGTTAGAAAACCGACGCGCCGGCTAGTCGAACAGTGGCAAACACAGCAGGGACTTATGTCCCTCATCGATTTCCCCGGGGTTAGTTTAATCGATATGCCCCAATTAGAAAAATGTTTTAATGTAAATATTGACGTTTTCGAGTTTGATGACGCGCAGACCCTGACCCCCACACTTAGAGGTAGCGACACTTTTCCAGATACGTTGCGTCTGTTAATGTTTAAGAACCATTTCATGTACATTACAGATATCGATAGGGCCAGTAACTCTTTTTCGTGTCCCGATTGCGGTAAGTTGTGGAAGATTTATAGGGACATGGAGCGCCATGAAAAGCGCTGTACCGGCTCTATCAGAAGAGAAACATTTAAAGGTGGTGTGTATAACCCACCAGAGACCGTTTGGGAATTAATCAAGGAGCAGGGGATAGATGTAGACACAACATTCGTCTTCCCTTATAGAGCCACGTTTGACTATGAGTGTTTTTTTTAGAACTGTCTAGAGTCAAGTGGAAATGCCACTACCTACACAGCCAAACACGTGCCCCTGTCGTGTTCGGTGGCTTCTAACGTCCCCGGTTTTGAAGCCCCCGTGTGTTTTATCACAAAGGGTGATCCACAGGAGGTGGTCAATAGGATGGCTGACCATCTGCTCAAAATTGCCGCGGCCTCTTATGAGATTCTGCGAGCGGATTTTGATGATGTTTTCACCCAACTCGGGTCTGAGGAGCTCTTTGGTAGATTAGAGGGTTATTTGAGGCAGCCACCCGTATTAGGTTTCAATTCGGGCAAGTATGACGTGAACGTAATCAAACCGTACCTCATCAAATATTTCATGGGGGAAGACTTCAACTTTTGAGTAAAGAGAAACAATAATTTTTTGTGTATTGCCACTAGCGACTTAAAGTTTTCAGATATAGTCAATTACTTAGCCCCCGGTTTTAGTTATAGTAAATATCTCGCGGCGTACAATGTTATAGAAACCAAAGGATTTTTCTGTTACGAATACGTAACAGATTTAGCAAAGTTAGATGAAACGGCGCTACCACCCCACTCGGCATTTTTTTCCAAACTTAAAAACACTAACATTTCCGCCGATGAGTACGCCGAGTGCCAGAAGGTGTGGGCCGAGAACCACATGACCACGTTGCGCGATTTTCTAACGTGGTACAATAATCAAGACGTGGTCCCCTTCTTGGCAGCGTTAGACCGACAAAAAATATTCTCGCCCCGCTGTTAGACGAGACGTTGTTTGGCCTAGTCGAGTGTGACATTCATGTCCCCGACTCTTTAAAAGAACATTTCTCTGAGATGGCGCCCATTTTTAAGAATGTTGACGTCACGAGGGAAGATATTGGACCTTTCATGCGGGAATACGCCAAGAAACATAAACTCCTGACTACTCCCAGGCGGACATTGATCGGGAGTTATGTCGGCAAGAAAATTCTCCTGACAACACCTCTGCTTCGCTGGTACTTAATCAAAGGCTTAGAAGTCACCTGTATCTACCAGGTGCTTGAGTATACACCCGTGACGTGTTTAAAGCAGTTTGGGGACACTGTTTTGAACGCGCGTCGACAGGGTGATACTGATCCTGCCTACGCCATTACCAGCGAGACCATGAAACTGCTAGGTAACGCGGCTTATGGCAAGACATTAACCAATAAGGCGAAGCACGTGGATGTCTCGTACACGATGGGCGAGGGTACCTCTGACCGCTTTAGGAAAATGACGTTAGTGACGGACGACATATTCGAAGTAGAGAAACTTAAACAGACTATATGTTGGGACCTCTTCGTTCAGATAGGATTTTTCGTCTACCAATACGCTAAATTACGCATGTTAGATTTTTACTACGACTGTCTAGATAAATTTGTAGATAGGTCAGACTTTCAGTTGTGCGAGACGGACACAGACAGCCTTTACTTGGCCCTTAGCGCGAATAACCTAGCGGACGTTGTTAAGCCCGCTATGCGACGAGAATTTTATAGCTCCTACCACCAGTGGTTCCCCGCCGAGGTATGTATATTTGGGGTGTTGGGAAGTCAGGTATTGGTAGTACCTCTGGTGAAGGAGCTGTCATGCCCTTTTTAGGGCAGCTCAGCCACCTTTGGTCCAAACCCGGCATCCAGCTCTCAACTGTGGCTCCTCGTAGCTGTCAGCATGCGACAGCGGCCATCCCCGGACAACGGCTTTGACAGGCCGGCTAAACTAGGTGAGGGTAGCCAAATGGTTATAAACCTTCGGTGAGTTAGGGTCTGCCTACCCATGCATGCGAAGACTGGATTCGATAGACTGCGCGGAAGAAACCACCTGTTGGTTCAACGGGCATGACGGCGATTACCAGCAACGCGCTGTGGAGCGTAAGGAGCACGGCGAGGCACGTAGAAAGCCCTGGTCATCCACTGCACCTGACTTCATCTCCAGTCGTCTTGACTTGTCTTGCCACTGGATTGAGATGGACCCAGGCGAGAGAGTGAGGTCGACGAATTGCGCAACTCTTCCTCACTTTAATCCAAATCACCGCGCAAGTCACTCTTTCATCCATTCATCCATTCATCCATCCACTCACAACAAGTCCTGTGGCGATGGGCGAGCGGCGAAGCGGCAGGCGTGGGTACGCTGGCAGTCGTAGTCGCAGACCTACACACAGGCGGCTCAGGCCATATGGTCGTCTTCCACTGATCGGAGCAGCAGTGGGATTCGGCAGCCCCCTGAGTGTCTGAGCAGCCCTCTTTAGGAAAGCACTGCTCACCTCCATGGCATGAGGAAGGGGCTAGAAAAGGTGCCCTAAACATTGCCTGCTTCACCATTACCTAACCAGCTTACCGCGGTTGGTGGGTACCCTACTTCGGCGGTCGACATATAAGAAAAAGAAAGGACAGATTTTTTCCCCCTCATTCTAGGCGCATGGAATGTGCGCACTTTACTTGACAAAGACTTTAACGCAAACAGACCTGAGAGGCGAACTGCCCTGATTGGGAGAGAACTGGCCAGGTACAACATTGACATAGCAGCACTGAGTGAAACTCGACTTGCAGGCGAGGGCCAACTTTGCGAAAAGGGTGCAGGTTATACATTCTTTTGGAGCGGAAGAGGAACTGAAGAAAGACGAGAAGCATGGGTTGGATTTGCAATCAAAACAGCAATTGTCAGCAAGTTAGCGGGGCCCCCAAAGGGAATAAATGACCGACTCATGACGGTCAAGATCCCTCTGTTCTATGGAAGAAAACATGCTACCATCATTAGCGCATATGCACCAACTATGACAAACCAGGATGATGTCAAGGATAAGTTTTACGAAGAACTACATGCAGTCATTGCATCAGTTCCTAAAGCAGATAAGCTCATCATTCTTGGTGACTTTGATGCAAGAGTAGGCTCAGATAACATCTCCTGGAATGGCACAATTGGTAGGTACGGCGTGGGTCGCTGTAACAGTAATGGACTTCGTCTCCTCCAGACTTGCGCAGAACATGACCTCCTTGTCACCAACACCATTTTTCGACTTCCTACCCGCAACAGGACCTCCTGGATGCACCCTCGCTCAAAGCATTGGCACCTAATTGACTATGTAATTGTTAGGAAGAAGGACAGGCAAGATGTCCGGGTGACCAAGTCCATGTGTGGTGCCGAATGCTGGACTGATCATCGCCTCATTGTATCTAAACTTAAAATTCGTATCCAACCAGCCAGGCGCCCTCAGGGGAAGAAAACTCAAAAGAGGCTGGATGTCACCAAACTAAAGAAGACAAAAATCAAACAGTCATTTACTGACACCTTAGAAGACCGTCTCAAATCTATCTCGCTAGACGGCCAAAGTGTGGAAACAAATTGGGCAGCCCTAAGTGAGCAGATCTACAACACTGCTACAGAGGTCCTGGGTCCTTCATCAAGAAACAAAATGACTGGTTTGATGAGAACTCAGATGATATAAAGCAGATGTTGGCTGAGAAACACCATCTCCATAAAGCATATTTAAATGATCCAAAATCTACATCCAAGAAAGACGCTTTCAACAACATGCGTAGAATCGTCCAACATAAACTACGCCAGATGCGGGATTCATGGCTGAGTAATAAAGCAGATGAGATCCAAGTGCTTTGCTGACAGCCATGACTTGAAAAACTTTTACCTTGCACTCAAAGCGGTCTATGGTCCAACATCATCAGGATCATTTCCCCTCCTTAATGCAGATGGAAAAAATCTAATTACAGACAAGGAAAAAATTCTCCAACGCTGGGCTGAACATTTTAATAATATCTTGAACCAGCCATCATCTATTAACGACGAAGCCATCATCCGCCTGCCCCAAATTCCTATAAATGAAGCATTAGATGATGTACCAACTCTGGAGGAAACTAAAAAAGCGATTCGTCAACTGTCTAGTGGAAAGGCCCCTGGCTCCGATTCAATTCCTGTTGAGGTTTATAAAGATGGCGGTGCAGTTCTGATAGAGAAACTTCATATGATCTTCCAGCAAATGTGGCAGAGTGAAACCATCCCACACGATCTCAAAGATGCCTCAATTATACATCTATATAAACGTAAAGGTAATCGCCAAGACTGCAACAATCATCGAGGCATCTCTCTTTTATCAATCGCTGGGAAGATATTCGCCAGAATCCTTTTGAATCGCCTTACGGCTCATCTTGACAAAGGTCTTTTACCTGAAAGTCAGTGTGGATTCCGGAAAGAACGTGGAACCATAGATATGGTGTTCGCTGCAAGACAGCTACAAGAAAAATGCCAAGAACAGCACTGTGACCTGTACACAGCTTTCATCGACTTGACAAAGGCGTTCGACACGGTCAGTAGAGAGGGTCTATGGAAGATCATGGCAAAATACGGCTGCTCAAAGAAATTTATCACAATAGTGCAGCAACTGCATGATGGAATGCAGGCTAGAGTTCAGGAAAACGGTGAGCTATCAGAGCCTTTCCCCGTCTCAAATGGAGTTAAACAAGGGTGCGTACTTGCACCGACTCTGTTCAGTATCATGTTTTCTGCTATGCTGACTGATGCTTTTAGAGACGGGACACAGGAATCGACATTAGTTATCGTATTGATGGAAAATTGTTTAACCTTAGGAGGCTTCAAGCAAAAACCAAGGTCAAATCACACACCATCAGAGATCTTCTGTTTGCTGATGATTGTGCCCTCAATGCTGGCTCAGAGGCTGATCTGCAGCATAGTGTGGATAGATTCTCCGAAGCCTGCGCCAACTTTGGGCTTACCATCAACACGAAGAAAACAGAAATCATGTACCAACCAGCTCCTGGCACAGTTTATACTGAGCCAGTCATCAAGGTTAATGGTGAGAAACTGAATGTTGTGAACAGATTCACATACCTTGGTAGCACACTATCCCAGAACATTGTCATTGATGATGAGGTGAACACCAGGATCTCCAAAGCCAGCAGCACATTTGGCAGACTATACACCAACGTTTGGCATCGAAGTGGCATTAGTCTACAGACAAAGCTGAAGGTGTACAGAGCTGCGGTGCTTCCAGTGCTGCTATATGCATGTGAAACATGGACTGTATACAGGCGCCACGTAAAGAAGCTAAACCACTTCCATACAGTCTGTCTCAGGAAGATAATGAACATCAAATGGCAAGACAAGATCCCGGATACCGCCGTTCTTGACAGAGCTGGTATCCCTAGTATTGATACTATTCTGATGCAGTCACAAATTCGCTGGGCAGGTCATGTAGTCCGCATGCCAGACCATCGACTGCCAAAGATACTCTTTTATGGTGAGATGCAGAAGGGTAAACGCTCCCATGGTGGCCAAAAGAAGCGCTTCAAAGACACGTTAAAGACGTCATTGAAAACCTTTGACATAAACCCAGACACATGGGAAGCTGCTGCGCAAGACCGAACTGCTTGGCACACATCTCTTCGTAAAGGTGCAGCAGCATGCGAATCATCCAGAAGAGCAGCAGCAGAACAGCGGAGACAAGCTAGAAAGGACCGTGAAATAAAACCTTCACATGAAGCAAACATTCCCTGCCCACACTGTCCAAGATCTTTCCAGGCCCGCATCGGGCTCTTCAGTCACCTTCGTACCCATAGACTAACCTAACATATTCTTAAATAATTGGATGAACAGAGTGGTCTTCATCACCCGTGATGGACAAACAACCATGCCCCGACCATAGACCCGACTTTGTAGCTAGCGAGGGTAAAACGCGCGCCCTTTGTCAGAAATGCCGCGAACAAATATTATTCGACAAGCGGACACCGGGCCTTTTTAAATTAGAATACGAAGGCAGAGGGATGGTTTCCCTCTGTAGCAAGACGTATCACTGTTTTGGCGACTACGACAAAACCACCACCAAAGGCTGGAACAAACACCACAACAAAGTAGACAAACACACTTTCTTAGACGTCCTCAACACACAACAGGCACAGGGTGGGAAAAATATCGGGTTCCGTGCACACAAATCCTCCATCTACACATATGAACAACACCGCAACGACCTATCTTACTTTTACATAAAACGACAGGTACATCCCGACAACGTCACCACATCACCCCTCAACATTTAAACTGTCTTCCAGATACACACAGATACCTACAGGTATATACATAATCTCTCTATTTCTTACGACGTGACGACAATGTGACGACACATATCCCTCAAGGTCTGGCCTGCAGCTGTGATATTTTTATTGTAAATATTGTATATTTTGAACATACATCCTTCCTATATATATGTTATTTTTCAATTGTACATTCATTTGTGATTTGATAATATCAATGTTTGATAATGTTAAAAAATACAAACCGTCTTTCCTATATAATTATTTTACATTCATTTGATAAAAAAATTACTGTACAATGTATTACGTTAAAAAATACTATATATTACCATATACGTTTTGATAATACAAAAACACTATTGAATATAAAATAAAAACTATATTAACTAAAACGCTTTTTTGTTACTTATATCGTCCGTTGTATGACTCAATATATGTCTAACTGTTGTATAACTATTCGTCTAACTGTTCGTCTAACTGTTCGTATATCTAAATATAACTGTTCGTATACATATCGTCTTCCTATTGTCTAAATCATCATCATCTCAGCCCGTAACCCGTCATGGGTCGTAGGGGTGCCATGGTGGAAGCATCAGCAGACAGGGTCCTCCACTGCTCTCTATCCTCAGCAATGCGTACAAGTGTGGAAAAACCGTGTCCTGTCCATTCTTTGATGTTATCAGCCCAGGATTTTCTTTGCCTTCCTCTTCTCCGTTTACCTTCGACTGTTCCCTGGAGGATCGTTTTCGAAAGGGAGTCATGACGAGTTACATGCCCAAACCAGGCAAGCTTTCGACGTTCACTATTGACAAAAGTGGTTCTTGGTGGCCTGCATAGGTGTTTATCTTCTCTCTAACATAGACATTTGTTTTGTGCTCTTTATAGCAAATGCGCAAAATTCTTCTATAACATTATGCTCGAAAGCCTGAATCCTTCGCTCCGTATCTGCAGTGAGTGTCCAGCTCTCACACCCATACAAGAGAATAGATAATACAAGTGATTTGTATAATTTGATCTTCACAGGAAAACTGATGTTACTTTTCCAGATCACATTCAACTTTATCATGGCAGCTGAGGCCATCTCAAGTCTTGTCTTGATTTCTTTACTTGATCTTCCATCACTACATATAGTGGACCCGAGATATTTAAAGGTGTTAACTTCTTCTAACGTTTGCCCATTTAACGTAATGTTGGTCGGAACATGTTTCTTATGGCTATTCACCAATATCTTGCTTTTTTCTATATTAATTTCCATCCCATACGTTCTTGTTACTTTCTCCAGTCTAGAGGTAAGGTCTTGAAGTTCTGATTCTGATCCAGCTATCAGATCAATATCATCAGCAAAACGTAGGTTGCACAGAGGTCGGCCTCCAATCGATATGGTGTCTAAATATATCTCCCTATTATATGTATATATCGTCTAACTATCGTCTTCCTATTGTCTAAAAGTCTAAAAATATCCTATTATCTATAAATATACCTCTAACTATTATCCTCTTCTTGTTATCTAAATATATCGTCTAACTATCGTCTTCCTATTGTCTAAAAATACCTCTTCTTGTTATCTAAATATATCGTCTAACTATCGTCTTCCTATTGTCTAAAAGTCTAAAAATACCTCTTCTTGTTATCTAAATATATCGTCTAACTATCGTCTTCCTATTGTCTAAATATATCCATTGTCCTCGTCTTGTTATCTCAAGTCCGCCATCTTGCCCCTCCTGTGTCTTCTTGTTATCTCAAGTCCGCCATCTTGCTCCTCCTGCCGCTCCTCCTGATTTTTCCTTATATAAAAAGTCATGCTCCTCCTGCCGCTCCTCCTGCGCTCCTCCTGAATACTACCTAAGTTGCGCATTGTATACTACTGGCCAATCAATCGTCACAATGTTCTGCTGCTGTAGATATTGCTGCGTAATGCATGCGGTGTGCGCACGTGCGTTATCCTGCTGGAGAAGCTGCAAGTCTGGATAATTTGTGAACGCAGGAGCAACTAATGCATCCAGAACATCATCTCGATATGTCACAGCATTAACATTTCCACGGAAGACGTGAAGAGGCAAGCGATAGTGAAAACTGAATCCTCCCCAAATGTGAATACTGCCACCTCCAAACTGGTTGTGCTGACGAACACAGCAATCTGCAAAGCGCTCTCCACACCGTCGCCAAATCCGCATACGTCCATCAGCAAAGGATATGTTGAATCTGCTCTCGTCTGTGAATAGGACAGCATTCCACTGCAGTCTAGTCCATCTGACATGTTGCTCTGCCCATTGCAGGCGCTGCTGACGATGTCTGTGAGTCAAGTTTGGCCCAACATAAGGTCGTCTTGCAGTAAGGCCTGTATCTCTGAGTCGTCGTATGACTATCATTCGAGAGACTTGCCCACGTCTACCCACTACTGCTCTTGCTGTTTGACTTGCCGGGAGAGAACGATTCCTTAGGTGACTCAGCACAATATGACGATCTTGCGCAGGGGTAGTAATTCGTGGTTGGCCACTTCGAAGTCTATCCCTGGCACTGCCAGTGGTTCCGTAACGTTCATTGAGACGTACAATAGTGCTGTGGTGGCAATTCATCCTTCTGGCAATGGCCCGCAAGCTCATTCCGGTCTCCAACATACCAATGGCTAGTTGGCGGTCGTTTTCAGATAGTCGTGGCATTTCAAGCACATGTACTGGGTGTTTTGTCTCAACGGCCTTTTTATACCGAGTATACTGCCACAACGCGTACACATTTTCAGGGTCATAGCTGTTGGGAATCGTGTTGCACGTGTAACTTTCATTGTTTTCATGTAGTCTGTACACAAACCCGTGGGTTGAATCATGCACTTTCCATTCCAGCAGCCATTCGCTCTCTACCTCAAGACAAACACGGGGAAAATTCATTCCCACACTTTTTTTTCCAGCTTCTCGGCATCAGTATATATAATAGTGGTGCGTTTTTAATGTGCTTCAGTATATATTGACATTACACGAACTAGTAGGCAGTAATTCAACATCCTAAAGTCATGCATCAGGTAATGGGACAAAAATTCCACTGCCAAACAGAAGCTCCACTGAAAGTAGAAGAGAAAAAGGTCTTTTATAGTTGGACATGCGCCCTAATATAACCGACTAGGTTGCACGGGACGCGCCTCGCCAAAACGAGGCAAAATTTTATTTAAGAAACAATATTTTCAGACTGAAAGTAGTATAAATCAACTAATATTAATAAAAAAAATAATCTCTCATAATATGGACAGCATGAACTCAACTGCAAAGTCAAAACAACAGCCAACGACACCGCAGGAGCTATAAACAATCAACCTGCAACTTCTCAAAACTCAACTGCCCCCGTTGAACTCATCCACCACTAACCCCTGCTCATGTCACTCTTATCTACTGACCAGTAACTACAATTCCCAACATTCTGTACATTCCCAACAAACTCTGACTCATGTCAGCTCATACCTGCTTTTGTACCACACTAAAACATTTGACAGTTACTCAACCAGCTCACAAACACTCAATATAGCGAAGCTCCGCATACAGCACACACAATAAAGAACAATTTATATTCCAACTTCAAAATACCTCATGACAGGTTGTTACGGTGTTATTTTAAATGACGGCGTCTGCTGGGGTTTAGCTGTGCGCAACGTTTAGGGGTCAATAACATTAATAGAATATGTCGATATTTTACGGTATACTGAACGCAAAATATATGCTAAGATTATGACGTATTCGCGTTGGGAAGGTCACGCTTGGTGACTTGGTTACATTACCCTTTTTACGCTATCCGTCAAGCAGAGAAGTCGTGTCTTGTATTTCTTCCACGGAGAGGCTTAGTATATAGCCGATATATGAAATCAATATAGAACTCAGGGTCAGTTCAGATATTAAATTAAAGTATGAGATTATTAAGTAAATTAAATGATGGAAGGAGAATTGTATTATGATTCAAATTGTAGCTGTCAAGAACTCATGCGCTCATTTCTGGCTGTTGACTACAGCAGCGCATGTACATAGCCATGATGTTCATCTGACACATTATATTGACACGGACGGACCTGAATATTATGCACGTAATTTCTAATGAACTATATATGAATGTATACCAATGTGAACTGTCTTCGTGCGTCAACTTGTAATAAATATTGGACTCGAATCGAAGACTTACCCACATTACTTTGATTACGTTTGATATGCTTGCTTATCTATCATTACAAAACTTTGTGTCCAAGCAAACCTCGGTTCCGTACGAACTGATTCATTATTACTATAAACTTCCTACAAAGAAGAGTTCATGTTATATTGACTCGGACGGACCTGAATATTATGCACGTAATTTCTAATGAACTATATATGAATGTATACCAATGTGAACTGTCTTCGTGCGTCAACTTGTAATAAATATCGGACTCGAATCGAAGACTTACCCACATTACTTTGATTACGTTTGATTGCTTCAACTTGCATTGTGCCAGGAACTGCGAACGTAATGGCCGATACTTTATCAAGACATCCTACTGATTCTGAATGACTATTAGTATTTCAAGAAAATTTACTGACTAATCAAGCATTACATTTGCAATGAACAGTATTAATGCTACGTAAGAATATATAATACTTCATACGGACGTCCGACTTCGATGAAGAAATTTCAAAATGAACTGCTGTTATCAAAGTATCAAGTTTTACAGATTGCTTGAAAATTTGGACTTCACTTGAATTTTGCGTATCACTCATTTCTATTGCCAAATAGTAAAAGGAACAATTTCTGATAAAGAATGGACAAATACTGTGATGATACATAAACTGAAATTGTTATTCAAATTACTTTCAAAATTTCAATAAAAGAACTAACGACGGTTGGATCATCATATCAGGATTGGATAAGATGAACTTTGTTTCTTAAAGAACTTTCATACAAATCAATAGGATGTAACAACGATTGGATCTTCATGTCCGATATTGTTAAATTTGCTAGTTATTAAATTAATATATAATAAAATAAAGTTGAAGTGTGATGAAATAAAAAAATAAAATATACTAAGAAAAGATGAAACAAAAGAATATCACACCAATTAAACCTTTTAAATAGTTTAATTATTAAGGTGATAGATATTAGATTATGATATTTCATATGTATAGTTAAAATGTATGAATTTTTTCTGTTCTTTTCTTTCTGATTGCGTTAATTTAATTAGCTATCTATCCTTATACTTCATTTTCACACGCATTACTAATTTAATGTATACTTTAATATTTAGTTTCAATTATCCGTACTTCTCAATTTTTATTTCTTTTTCTCTCTGATACTATTTCTCATTTTCTTTAATTAGATATTAATTAGTTAGTACCATACGTACATATTATAATTAATTATTTTAATTTTAATTAGTTAGAATAATTTTAATAACACCTCACATTATTAGTTAGTCAATACATACATCAAATTAATTAGTTAATTAATTAATGACAGTGACATTTCTTTATTTAATATAAGTTATATGTATGATATGACGTTGATTTTATTATAAGATATTACTGACATGACCGCGACACTGTTCTAGATAGAACATCGTAGGCCATACGTCGGGTTTTGTTAAATTTTTGATAATTTGATTAATATTGTTCAAGAAAAAAAAATCTATCTAATAGATTTTTTTTCCCCCCCGTCGGACAGGAAATCTGTTACAGTGTTATTTTAAATGACGGCGTCTGCTGGGGTTTAGCAGTGCGCAACGTTTAGGGGTCAATAACATTAATAGAATATGTCGATATTTTACGGTATACTGAACGCGAAATATATGCTAAGATTATGACGTATTCGCGTTGGGAAGGTCACGCTTGGTGACTTGGTTACATTACCCTTTTTACGCTATCCGTCAAGCAGAGAAGTCGTGTCTTGTATTTCTTCCACGGAGAGGCTTAGTATATAGCCGATATATGAAATCAATATAGAACTCAGGGTCAGTTCAGATATTAAATTAAAGTATGAGATTATTAAGTAAATTAAATGATGGAAGGAGAATCGTATTATGATTCAAATTGTAGCTGTCAAGAACTCATGCGCTCATTTCTGGCTGTTGACTACAGCAGCGCATGTACATAGCCATGATGTTCATCTGACACATTATATTGACACGGACGGACCTGAATATTATGCACGTAATTTCTAATGAACTATATATGAATGTATACCAATGTGAACTGTCTTCGTGCGTCAACTTGTAATAAATATTGGACTCGAATCGAAGACTTACCCACATTACTTTGATTACGTTTGATTGCTTCAACTTGCATTGTTGATGGTCCTTTGACCTGATGAACTCTTCTTTGTAGGAAGTTTATAGTAATAATGAATCAGTTCGTACGGAACCGAGGTTTGCTTTTACACAAAGTTTTGTAATGATAGATAAGCAAGCATATCAACTAAACTTATAATAATAGAACGAAGGATACCCCAACACCAGCAACCACCCCACGCAACACAGGTGCATTTAAGCCATAGAATGGAGGTCATTGACAGTAATGCAGAGATAGAAGATGCAGATTAACTAAAGTGAGAGAACGAGAGAGAGAGAGAGAGTGAGGTGGGGGGGTGAGAATGGACGAAAGAACGAATTTTATTTTCAGAGGATTAAAAATTGGACACGCAGGCCCGTCTGACATTATGCCATTCCTTTCTTTCGTCTTTTATACTGAATTCATGTATTTTCACATGCATTTTGTATATTAACTTAGGAATTCAACGTTGTGAAAGTAAAATAAGAGAGAGAGAGAGAGAGAGAGAGATAAAGAGAGAGAGAAAGAGATAGAGATAAAGAGAAAGAGAGAGAGAAAGAGAGAGAGAGAGAGAGAGAGAGAGAGAGAGAGAGAGAGAGAGAGAGAGAGAGAGAGAGAGAGAGAGAGCAGAACTAATGCACATTAACACGCCTTTATGATTAGATTTGTTGAAAAGATTGTGTGGACAGGGTGTGCCAGATATTATGGATAGATTTTTTAATTTAAGTAAGCTTGCCTCGTTTAAGGAAGGCTCGTTCCGTTAAAGATTGACATAATGCCTGTCGGTTATATTAGGGCGCATGCCCAAAATATCAAAGACATCGAGAAGATGTATTAGCGAAATTTTGAAAATTAAAGCATCGAAAGTAGCTACCGAATACAAACGACTTGAAAACCTCCGTTAGCTAATACCAGACAATCAAGGAAGAACTTCTTTAAGAGAGCAGACCTTATACCAAAAATGTTGTTCTCAAAACGTCGTCTGTCCCTAACGAATGCCTTATGCCGCAACGTTGGTTTTTCTTGTCTTTTGTCCTAGTAAGACGCATTGTGTTTTTATTATTTATTTTTCCACCCTCTACTCAACCCTGTACTCAAAGAACTTTCCAGACAATTTTTGTGCAATAATTGAATTTTTTTTTAAATTTCTTTATTACCGGAGTCTTTCAAACGGACACCTCGGCTAGCAGCTATTGGAGCCGAGGGAGGGTTTTCTTTTTTACGTACTTCTTATTCATTTTGACGTTGAAATATTCACCACGGGTACTAGTAGTTATTACATAGATTACTATCTAAGTGTTGCATTTGATTTTCGCGTGCTGGCAATTTGTGGCCGTTGCAAATCGTCATCACCTCCACAACCCAGGATAGAAGAAGAACGACTAAGTAAGTAAGCAAGTCTGTATTGACACATTTATTGTCTCGTGTCTTAGTTGTGTTAAAATCATTTTAACCATGATCTGTCCTTGCCTATTTTGGCTATGTAATTTTTCACGTTTACGAATTTCTACATTTTTGAAGAGACCAGTCATATAGAGACCAGTCATACTGTGGCAAAATCGTCTTACATGCTCAACAGTAATAGTCTAACAATAGCCAGCTTTGGATATAATGTTGGAGGTATTCAAAGGTCATCAACCTTCGTTCAAGATTACTCTTGGCAGAGATATAAATAGAAGAATGAAGCTTCTATTTAAGGGGAATTCATAGGATGTCAAAGAAAAGCAAGCCCAACAGCTGAGATCAGCTCAGCCGTCATGAACTTTTTACTCTCCAGCCCCTTCTATGAGGTAATTTTTGACTCGTGTTTTTTAAGCCCCCAGCTGAAGGTGATTTAGCAACTATTTATTTTATATTTCTATATGATCATGTGTTTAACGCAACATGAGTCATACGGGTGCAGACATACAATTCGCTCAATAGTAATTAATCCAACTATAGCTTTAATGTTACAAATCAACAGGTTTAATAATCGCTTATAAATTTAACTAGATTTTAAATCAATAAGGTCTTCCCATTTCGTTATTTATTCCTTTCTTGTCTGTCTAAATGTCCTTTCTCTGTCTGTTTTTCGGTTTTCATGTGCCTATTTACGCTGGGCATCCCAGATCAAGGAATGGTTTATAATGATATTATCAGATTGCCCCAAAGTATGTCTTATCCATTGCCAGTGACTTCTTCTGCAGAAGTGGCTTCTGCAGCTATTTGTTTACATGATGAGGTTTCTTGCCCAGCAAAAGAGCTGCTACACAATATATTCAAAAGGTGCACATCAGTGAATTATATATACAAGCAGAATGCAAAGAAGGTGCATCCGACAATGGAACATTTCGTAATATGTTCCTTGATTGGTTGCAACCGTTTACATTCCTAACACAGTAACGTCACCTCACTAGGCGTATTTAACTATAGTGCCAGGCCTTCTGAATACTGAATGATGTGTGGTGCAACCCTGTCTTAGTGTATTTTGTGACATCTTTAGCAGGGCGCCGTAGTCGTATTCACTGCATCCTACTTTGTTACACACTTTTCTGCTCCCCTTCGTGAGCCGTTGATTTTGAAAGATTCTTCTGCCTCCCTCGCCGTCTCATTCTTTGTGAGCTATGGATAGATAATACCGTAAGTATGATTTCTCCTACTTCACTCACGTGATGTAACCAATCAGTTAAGAATGTTGCCCAGGAGAGGAAAACGTACGTTAGCGAAAACTTCGAACTGACCAATTGTTATCGAAAACCTCTGTCTTCCTGAATAAGGCCTTACTAAGTCCATTCCTAAAGACAGGGAAAGGACAAAGAAAATGAGAATAAATGCGAGAAATGATAACAAGGTTGAACTTTAAGAAACACCACTACACCTTGTAGAATCAAACACATATCTTGGCAGCAATATAGACAAAGTTTGAGGGACAGAAAACGACATCAAAATAAAAATTAAAAAAGCAAGAGGCGTTTTCATTCATTGGGAAACATATGGAGCTCAAGAGAAATCAAGTACAACACAAAAATAAGAATCTTCAATTCAAATGACAAGTCAGTCCTATTGTATGGCTGTGAAACATGGATACCAACAAAACCAACAACCAAAAAGCTACAGACTTTCATAAATGAGTGCTTGTGTAGAATATAAGGATTGAAAAGGTATGACAAAGTCACAAATGTGGAACTGATAACAAGAACTGGACAAGCGCCAGTTGAACAAGAGATAAGAAGAAGATGCTCGCGATGAATAGGACACACATTGAGGAAGATTGTTGTAGCAGTACAAGGCAGTCCTTGTTCTGGAATCCTCAGGGAAAGAGAGGCAGAGGTAGATCAAAAACACACGAGGAAGATAACTGGAGACAGAAGTCAAAATAATGAGGAAAATGTAGAAATAATTTGAGCTGATGGCACGTGACATGAGGACTTGGCATAAATTTGTTGAAAGCCTATGCTCATTGGGGAGCTAAAGGGTATTGATTGATTAAAGCCCATTCCTCGTCGTCGAGTGAATCTTCATTCTCGTTTATCCACCTTTCGTTTGCCATCATTCTCAGTTCCCACTTCAAGCCTCTCAACCAAAACAGTTTAACCGTTTCTGGATATCAAACGTGTTCCATCGGGAAAATAAGATTTGTTGAATGTCATTCAGTAAATCTGGAGGGAGATTCAATTCCTGACGTTAGATCATGGGTTCTTGGTCTTTCTTTGTGTGTCGTGGACTCCTGTGAATCTCCCGTGAAGGCTACGGACCCATTTAAATGTCCAGTGAAGGCTATAGATCTGTAGTGAAATTGACAGAGATACAACGGTAAAATCCCTCCAAAGATAACATTTAAGGATAAAAACATAATGCGTAGGCTGCGAATAGTACATGATCGTCTAGACCGCGGGTCATCATCCTCCATAATAATTGACTTGCTAGACAGGAGGGGAACGGCGGATCAAAAAGAAAAAAAAAATATATGACTGGAAAGATTGCGTGAGACTAGAAAGGCTAAGGAGACGCAATTGGGGGGGAAACGGAGAAAAGTCACGTTTCCCAAGCTGACATAAAAAGTAAGCAACTCGACAGAAGGGACCATAGATATGTTACGCCACAGTCATTTATTGGACGCTTTTGCGCGATACCAAGGCCTTGATTTGAATTCAGCGGCTTAACGCAGATGTTAGGAATATTACAAAAATTAAAAAGTACTTTTTTTCTTAATATTAATGTTAGGAATATAAAAATTAGCTGGCCGGATGGCCTATTCTGAGCAGTGAACTAATATGTTCTTAATTTTACAGACGGATAGATAATATTGAAGATAATGACAAAAGACAGTGTTGTTCACATCATCGACAGACTGTATTGAATCTAAAAGTGTCGCTAATTGCACAAAAAAACACGACCTCGAGACGCAGGTGTTCAAATCTACTTGGTATGGAGGAGAGGGGATATTGTGGTGGCTGTGTCTAAAAATAACTTTTAACGACAAAATTTTGGAGGGGAGAGAAAGGTGGGTTCAAAAATCAAGTACATTTTGTAGAAACACAAGTAGAGACGGACAGACTAACAGATAACCATCCATACTTGACTGAAGCATGACTGAAATGACTTTATGGTAGGAAATTTGAAATTCAAATAAACCTAGGCAGTGATTGGCCACAGACAATCATATCATTAGCGCTCAGACGCGAAAGTGGGGCCATTCTTCAATAGTTGTTCAGTGATAGACACAGATTTTAAAGTGTGGTGATTTCCATATGAAAGAAAGTGTAAGAAGTTTAGGGACGCCATACTATAGCCAGCAGCTCAGCTGAGTTTTGCTAGCAATTCTGTGTTATTTATTCATAATCTGGTAAGATTGAAATTATTTCCTTATATATATTTTGAATATTGTTTCAAAGAAGAGTTGGCCACTCGAAAAGCAGCGGCTGGGAGACTTTATCAGGCCATAAATCGAGGATTCCTCAGCAAGAAAGAGGTTGGTAAGAAAACGAAGATGGCTGTATACCGCTCCACTTATGTCCCAGTCTTGACATATGGATGCGAGTCATGGGCAATGACTACAACCCACAAAAGCCAGATCCAAACCTCAGAAATGAGGTATCTGAGGAAGGTGGTTGAAGTAACAAGAAGAGACATGGTCCGCAACCAGACGATACGTCAAGGCCTAAAATCCCACCCGCTGCAGACCCAAATAGAACAGTCCCAACTAAGATGGTTTGGCCATGTCTGCAGAATGGGAGAAGATCGGCTACCACGACAAGCATGGGAAACAAAGAGCCAGGGATCCAGACCTCCAGGACGACCCAGAGTCCGCTGGGAGGACAACATTAGACAATCTTTGAAGGACCGAGGACTAGAATGGAACCAGGCCAGGAAGAAGACAGCTGATAGAATAGTCTGGCGCTCTCTCTTCCAAACCTCTACACCTCACGGTAGAAGAGGAACGACTAAGTAAGTAAGTAAGTTTCATGTTCGAGTGATTTGATACTGCCATATCGAAATCTAGCCTTACAAACAAGTAGGGATTTGCTCTAGACCCCCCGCCCAAGTCAGGGTCTAAGGACCAACGGTGTACATAAACTCCAGCAAGAGTTAGGCAAGACAGATCAAGTGTTGAGAATAAACAAACATATTACCTATCCTCTTTTAGGGCAGACAACTAATAAATATTTTTCAGAACCTATAGTCTGGGAGGATCTATCTGATGTAAAACCACCATGGTAAATGTGCTGTTTGGTCAGAGAGATCTGACCTGTCTGTATGATGTGGTTGTTGTGTCAGTGTTGTGTCCAGACGTGGGTAGAGAATAGATTTTGACACATGGCCCATACTTTGATTGCAGAGCTGTGAGTTTCTGTTGTCAACAAAGCAGTGTCTATTCAGTTGGTGACTTTACTCGAGTGTATCTGTGCAGTACTTGTGACAGAGACCACCATTATTGCCCGCCAGCACGGAGAGGTGGGACCACCTGATTTTCAGCACCAGAGCTACAACTACAAGATGAGTGAGCCTCTGGTCTGCTGGACATTCACCAACGCTGTGTAGTTACTAATACCCCCATTAAAAATTCCCACCATTTTCTGGACACTGTGTAGTCAATATAGACAGGTGTGATGAGGCCACCCCAACAGCACAAACATTAACTATCCTCCCAAGTAGATGACTACTAGAACATTTTAATAAAACTAACTAGTATAGTACATATATATGTACACTATTGCATTTATGATATAATATTCCATGCATTTCTTTCATAATCTCTAAATCCTTTTAAGTTCTGGTCAACCTAAAAAAATTGATCCAGAACAAAATAAATGTAATATAATTCTATCAAAAAATTTTACACACGTGAGTTAGTTCAGTGTATTTTAACATTTATTAATATTATTAGTCTTGTTAAATATCTGTGGGTATATCTATAACCTATTACACCACACTACATAGCATAACCCTAGACACTTTACGTAGCCACATTCATTAAAAAAAAAAATTAAGTGTGAGGTCGTAGTGGTAGCAAGAAAGGCCTTCTGACAATTCTCAACTACATTTTATCTCAGGAGCCTTCACAGCTGGCCTCATACAATTACATTTAGTAATATCACCATCATACAATACCATCAAACACCACTACATAAATTGGGGTCTTGTCCAGGGATAATTAGCCCAACAGTAATATTAGGATCTCCTGGTGGGAGAAATAAAAGTAGGGAAATAAATTGTAAAATTCCCTTTAACATTAAAAGTGTCCCTGCAGATAAAAGTTGGTGAATCTTCACAGCCAGTAATAATTAATTAATTAACTGGTTAGTTAGAATTAGTTAGACTATAGTCATAAGAAGTACTTAGTGTATTTACTGGTTAGAGATTTAGCTTGTATATTATTATATTGTCTAAAAAGTATGGCGGAGCTGGCAAAATTTAGATCAGCTGCTGTGCTCACCGCGAAGGAGATGGGAATGGATGGTCAAATTTTAATTCAATACGTAACGGCTGAATGTGATAAATATATATTGAACGGGAAGAAAGGAGATTAGAAAAAGAGGCTGAAAGAAAATTGGAGTCTGACAGGTTGGTTGAAGAGAAGAAGTTAGAGGCTGAGACTAAGAGGCTATTGAGGCAGGCTGCAAATTGAGGCAGAAGAAAAACGACAGCAAAGGGAGGCAGAAGATAAAAAGGCCGAAAGGGAGGCAGAAGATAAAAAGGCCGAAAGGGAGGCAGAAGAAAAAAGGTTGACTGCCGAAAGGGAGGCAGAAGATAGAAGGTTGCAAAGGGAGCACGAATTACGACTAAGGGAGCTGGAATTACAAGGCCAGGCCCTGAAAATGGTGCCAGCCCTTTTGCCTCAGATGCTACGCCCAGTCTGGGAGCCTCAAACTCAGCTATGGGGTTTCATTTAGACCATTTTGTTGAAAAAGACGATGACATAGAGGGGTACCTAGGACGTTTTGAGTTATTAGCTACTACATATGGGTTAGAGAGAGAGAGGTGGAGCTTAAAGCTATCACAAGGATTGAGGGGTACTTCTTATGAAGTATTTGCCAAAATGAACAGGGAAGACCAAGACAATTATGACATGTTAAAGCAGGCTTTGTTATTAAGGTACGAGAAGAATGGTGAATTTTATCGTAAGAAATTTAGAAATGCTAAACTGTTGTCTGGGGAGACATACCACCAATTCTCTGCTAGACTAGAAACCTATTTGGAGAAATGGACGGCTCTGGGGAAGACCCAAGATCTTAAAGAAATGATCATGATTGAGCAATTGAGAGAGTCCATGGCTCCAGACATGAGAAAATTTCTCATGGAACAAGGTGCAGAGAAGTTGGGGGAAATTTTAAATGTTGCTGAGAGGTATCAGGCAGCCCAGGCAGAGGTAAGTGGTGCTAAAAAGAAGCACATAGACAATTTTAAAGCTCCACAGCAATTAATAAATTTGATAATAGAGAGCAGGGAAATAAAGGTAGGACAAACTTTGAGCGGCCAAGAAATGACTATCGCGACAGAAACTCACAGTTCAATGACCAAAAGTTCAATGAAAGAAAACCGTTGAACCAAGGAAAAAGATGGTATAAATGGTGCAAGAAGGATAACCATAACACCGAATTTTGTAGAAGGAAACCTTCAAACATTGCTGCAATGAAGTCGGGGACGCGAAGATTAAAGGGTAATCCTAATGGACAACGGGAACCTTATCACCCCCCAGTTTGTGAGGATGTTATTTGTAATGGGGTCACCATAAGGTGCCTTTATGATACAGGTTTGGATTATGATTCAGTTGTGAAGTCTAGCCTAGTGGACCCAAGTCAGTATACCACAGAAACAGTGGAAATACAAGGGGCGGACTAAGGACATACCACTCATGACACTTCCCATCGCAAGGATAACGGTGAAAACTCGCTATGTGGAAGGAGAAATCAGAGCAGCAGTGATAGATGAACCAATCTACCCTCTGATATTGGGGTGTAGATACGTCTTCTTGGGAAATCCCGAGAAACCTGTGATCATGGCGACAGTGCAGACCAGGTCACAGAAGAAGGAGGAAGAAGGTGAACCTATAAATGCTCATCCAGAGGAGATGAGGAAGGCGCAGGCTGAGGATAGGACACTCAAGCCCTGTTTTAAAAAATTGCCCAAATGCCACACACCTCCGAGCAAGGGGGAATATTTCATGAAGAGCAAACTATTATACAGGAAGACAGGAACTAGATCCACTGGTCACGGACAGTTAGTTCTTCCCAAGATATATAGGGCAAACTTAATAAGGAGCTTACATGTTGGAAAAGATGGTGACCATGAGAAAGTCGGTACCATCTGCCAAAAGATTGCTCGAAAATACTATTGGCCCGACGTAAATGTCGATGTTGAAAACTTTGTAGAAGCATGTGGCGTATTTCATGAGGGAACACCCACAAAGGGAAAATATGTGCAGGACCTAGAAACGCCACGGGGCAACTTTAGGCCTGAAAGGAAAACTAATTATACTCGGGTAGACAAAGTGGAATGGGAGCCCCCTTTTCACACCCAGTCTTCACTTGAATGGATTAACATGGCCACTATGCGAAGAGTACAAAGAAGAAATTTTACCCAGGATAAGATGACAATCCCTTGGTCAGACTTATATAAACTGGAAGAACAGACAAGAGAGCGAAGATCTCTCATAAGCAATCTAAAGTGGGGAGACAAACCCCAGAGAAAAATTGGTAGTGGTCGATTTGTGAGTGATGATTCTAGGAAGAAAAGTCCTCATTATAGAGCTTCTAATGGACGGGACCCGATGGGTTCCATGAAAAATAAGTATGATAAATTAAAGATCCAGATGTAGCGTTATTAAGGACCTGGACAGATGAGAAGGCGGAAGAGACTGTTACCTCATCGTATCAATATGTGAACGAACTGACCACTCGTTTGAAAGCTGGATGGAAACTGGCAAATGATAATTTGAAATAAGCCAGGAAGAAACATGCAGCATATTTTAATAGGAAGGCAAAGGACAGGGAACTGGCAGTCGGAGAGAAGGTGCTGCTTCTACTACCCGGAAGCCAGAATAAATTACAAATTGGTTGGCAAGGTCCATATACGGTTCTAGAGAAGGTGTCTAGAACAAACTATAAAATTGACAAAAAGGGGAAGGAAAAAGTTTATCATGTAAACCTGTTAAAGAAGTATCTGGACAGACCACTCCAGGAAAGCACCCCCTTATTGACCTTGGCTATTGCAACCCAGATGCAAAAAGAACCACTCACCTCACATGAATACCCATTACATCCTTGTGAAACAGCAGCGCAGGTAAAAGTCAGTAAGCACCTGACTAAAAACCAGAGGGAGAGAGTTCAACAGGTTCTGGAGGAACATACAGATGTATTAACAGATAAACCAGGCCATACAAATTTGCTACAGTATGACATGAAACTGTAGACTCAAACCCAATCTGTATGAGAGCCTATTCTATTCCGTTCGCGAAGGAGAAGGCATTGAAGGAAGAAATAGAGTATTTGTTGAAGGAGGGGATTATTTCGCACAGTGAATCATCTTTTAGTTCTAGTGTCGTTTTGTTGAGAAAACCGTCTGGGGAACACAGACTGTGCATAGATTACAGGAAACTGAATGCTGTCACAGAAGGACAAGTGGATCCATTACCAGACACAAAACAGTTATTTGCCAGACTGAACAAGGCAAAATACTTTTCAAAGGTGGATCTTAGTAAAGGCTATTACCAGATCCCAGTGAAGCCTGAAGTGAGACCTTATTTGGCTTTTAGCACTTCGGATGGACATTATGAATTCAATATGCTACCATTCGGACTGAAAAATGCTCCGAGTGTGTTTTCAAGGATGATGCGCAAATTGTTGGATCCCCTGAATAACCCATGTATCACGAATTTCATGGATGATATTCTCGTCGCCACAGAGACATTTGAAGAACACATTGAAGCTCTGGAGATGTTGTTTGATAGACTTCGGGAGGCGAACTTAACTGCTAGGCCAACAAAATGTTGTATTGGATGCAAAGAGTTGGAATTCTTGGGGCACACTGTATATCAGGGTAATATGACCCCTGATCCTAAGAACTTGGAAAAACTGCAGAGAGCACCTAGGCCACAAACAAAAAAAGACGTGCGATCATTCGTGTCGTTATGCGGATTTTATCAGAAATACATCAAAAATTTTAACGCTATTTGTGCTCCTCTGACTGATCTGACTCGCAAGGGACTTCCAGATAAAATTATTTGGACTGCACAATGTGAACTAGCGTTCCAAGAGTTAAAGGAAAAACTCACTAGCAAGCCTATTCTCAAACTGCCTGATTTGACACAGGACTTTGTCTTAAGAACCGATGCAAGTAATGTGGGACTCGGAGGGGCTTTGTTGCAAAGATCATCTTCACCTGATGGGGAACTTAAACCAGTCGCTTATGCAAGCCGCAAATTGAATAAGGCGGAACAAGGATACTCCACAAGCGAAAAAGAATGTTTAGCATTAATCTGGGCAATAAAGAAGTTTCAAATATATCTGTATGGTAGGACTTTTGTGGTGGAGACGGACCATCAGCCTCTCGTGTTCTTGTCTCAGGCTAAGCATGAAAACGCAAGATTGCTGAGGTGGTCTTTGTTGCTTCAACCTTATCAGTTTAGTATCCAATATATCCCAGGCAAATTGAATGTCGGTGCAGATTTCCTCAGTCGGCACCCCTGTGATCAAAATTAGAGTAGTGGCAGACGTGAGGAGGAATTTTACCTATGTGTATCGCTGGTTTTGGAACTTGCCATAGGCATGTTTTCAAGTGGGGAGATGTGTAGTGAAATTGACAGAGATACAACGGTAAAATCCCTCCAAAGATAACATTTAAGGATAAAAACATAATGCGTAGGCTGCGAATAGTACATGATCGCCTAGACCGCGGGTCATCATCCTCCATAATAATTGACTTGCTAGACAGGAGGGGAACGGCGGATCAAAAAGAAAAAAAAATATGACTGGAAAGATTGCGTGAGACTAGAAAGGCTAAGGAGACGCAATTGGGGGGGAAACGGAGAAAAGTCACGTTTCCCAAGTTGACATAAAAAGTAAGCAACTCGACAGAAGGGACCATAGATATGTTACGCCACAGTCATTTATTGGACGCTTTTGCGCGATACCAAGGCCTTGATTTGAATTCAGCGGCTAAACGCAGATGTTAGGAATATTACAAAAATTAAAAAGTACTTTTTTCTTAATATTAATGTTAGGAATATAAAAAATAGCTGGCCGGATGGCCTATTCTGAGCAGTGAACTAATATGTTCTTAATTTTACAGACGGATAGATAATATTGAAGATAATGACAAAAGACAGTGTTGTTCACATCATCGACAGACTGTATTGAATCTAAAAGTGTCGCTAATTGCACAAAAAAACACGACCTCGAGACGCAGGTGTTCAAATCTACTTGGTATGGAGGAGAGGGGATATTGTGGTGGCTGTGTCTAAAAATAACTTTTAACGACAAAATTTTGGAGGGGAGAGAAAGGTGGGTTCAAAAATCAAGTACATTTTGTAGAAACACAAGTAGAGACGGACAGACTAACAGATAACCATCCATACTTGACTGAAGCATGACTGAAATGACTTTATGGTAGGAAATTTGAAATTCAAATAAACCTAGGCAGTGATTGGCCACAGACAATCATATCATTAGCGCTCAGACGCGAAAGTGGGGCCATTCTTCAATAGTTGTTCAGTGATAGACACAGATTTTAAAGTGTGGTGATTTCCATATGAAAGAAAGTGTAAGAAGTTTAGGGACGCCATACTATAGCCAGCAGCTCAGCTGAGTTTTGCTGGCAATTCTGTGTTATTTATTCATAATCTGGTAAGATTGAAATTATTTCCTTATATATATTTTGAATATTGTTTCATGTTCGAGTGATTTGATACTGCCATATCGAAATCTAGCCTTACAAACAAGTAGGGATTTGCTCTAGACCCCCCCGCCCAAGTCAGGGTCTAGGGACCAACGGTGTACATAAACTCCAGCAAGAGTTAGGCAAGACAGATCAAGTGTTGAGAATAAACAAACATATTACCTATCCTCTTTTAGGGCAGACAACTAATAAATATTTTTCAGAACCTATAGTCTGGGAGGATCTATCTGATGTAAAACCACCATGGTAAATGTGCTGTTTGGTCAGAGAGATCTGACCTGTCTGTATGATGTGGTTGTTGTGTCAGTGTTGTGTCCAGACGTGGGTAGAGAATAGATTTTGACACATGGCCCATACTTTGATTGCAGAGCTGTGAGTTTCTGTTGTCAACAAAGCAGTGTCTATTCAGTTGGTGACTTACTCGAGTGTATCTGTGCAGTTCTTGTGACAGAGACCACCATTATTGCCCGCCAGCACGGAGAGGTGGGACCACCAGATTTCAGCACCAGAGCTACAACTACCAGATGAGTGAGCCTCTGGTCTGCTGGACATTCACCAACGCTGTGTAGTTACTAATACCCTCATAAAAATTCCCACCATTTTCTGGACACTGTGTAGTCAATATAGACAGGTGTGATGAGGCCACCCCAACAGCACAAACATTAACTATCCTCCCAAGTAGATGACTACTAGAACATTTTAATAAAACTACTAGTATAGTACATATATATGTACACTATTGCACTTATGATATAATATTCCATGTATTTCTTTCATAATCTCTAAATCCTTTTAAGTTCTGGTCAACCTAAAAAATTGATCCAGAACAAAATAAATGTAATATAATTCTATCAAAAAATTTTACACACGTGAGTTAGTTCAGTGTATTTTAACAGTTATTAATATTATTAGTCTTGTTGAATATCTGTGGGGATATCTATAACCTATTACACCACACTACATAGCATAACCCTAGACACTTTACGTAGCCACATTCATTAAAAAAAAAATTAAGTGTGAGGTCGTAGTGGTAGCAAGAAAGGCCTTCTGACAATTCTCAACTACATTTTATCTCAGGAGCCTTCACAGCTGGCCTCATACAATTACATTTAGTAATATCACCATCATACAATACCATCAACACCACTACAAGATCATAGAAAAAAAATGTACATGAAACGCATAACGAAAGATTGTACGTTTTAAATGTTAGGTAATGTACATGAACACCCTAGAATCTGTTCACAGACCCCCCAAGGAGTCCATAGAACAAAGATTAAGAAACCTTGCGTTAGAAGAAAAGATAGCATTATATACAGTAAGGCAGGAAATGATGTTTACATGTCATCTCTCTAGAATCAAGAATGATAACTACTGTCTGGGATGCTCTTTATTTGTGTGCATGTTCAATCTATATATAGATGCTTAATCTTGATGCATGTGTGAATTTAGTTTAAAGCGTCTTCTTTATTTAATTTATTTATGTTTTCAACTTTGTTCTGTCTTCGATTTTCTCAAATGAATAGAATTTACATTTACCCAGTCTCAAAGTAATTTTGTCTTTCTTCTTCTATTTTTTTTTTCTAAACGTTTTTCTCTGGGTCGCGCATTCGAAATGAACGTTTTCTTGTGCCACTCTAAATCTTTTATTGAAAAGAAATAGTTCAAAAACCAAAAATCAACTCCTAGCAGTGCTTTATTCATAAAATAGAACACAACTACTTTATAAAGTGATCATGAGACCTCTAGAAAGTATAAAGCAATGCAGCTATATAAAAACATGATTCATTCACAAAATATACAAATTCAATAACTTGGAGAACTGTAGAAAAATGGATAAAGATCTTGAAGAGATGTATGGCTTCTGTTTCTGATTGAATATCCAAGTCAAAATCCAGTGTTTCAGTTTCAAGGTGCTATCACTCGAAATGCAGGCCATTTCCTCCTAATCTGACGTTAAATTTCAACAGTTGGAATTCGCAAAAGGATTTCTGACCACACTAATTTTTCTGTAGACAACAATGGGAAGTACTGATCGATCTTTTTTACAAGTGTTGCAAGATGTTCCTGTATGAGACCGTACAATTCATTGTTCGTGTTAAAAACGAAGTTAAAAAAAAATCTCTCTAAAGCCTTAATTGTCTTTGAATCTTCCAGTATATCTGCTAATCTCTCGCGCGGAACCAGTAGGGCGCGCCACACCGTTTGGGAACCACTAGTGTACGAGGTTTGGGAACCACTAGTCTATAAGGTTTGGGAACCACTAGTCTATAAGGTTTGGGAACCACTAGTCTATAAGGTTTGGGAACCACTAGTCTATAAGGTTTGGGAACCACTAGTCTACAAGGTTTGGGAACCACAAGTCTATAAGGTTTGTGAACCACTAGTCTATAAGGTTTGGGAACCACTAGTCTATAAGGTTTGGGAACCACTAGTCTACAAGGTTTGGGAACCACTAGTCTATAAGATTTGGGAACCACTATTCTATAAGGTTTGGGAACCACTAGTCTACAAGGTTTGGGAACCACTAGTCTACGAGGTTTAGGAACCACTAGTCTATAAGGTTTGGGAACCACTAGTCTATAAGGTTTGGGAACCACTAGTCTATAAGGTTTGGGAACCACTAGTCTATAAGGTTTGGGAACCACTAGTCTATAAGGTTTGGGAACCACTAGTCTACAAGGTTTGGGAACCACAAGTCTATAAGGTTTGTGAACCACTAGTCTATAAGGTTTGGGAACCACTAGTCTACAAGGTTTGGGAACCACTAGTCTACAAGGTTTGGGAACCACTAGTCTATAAGGTTTGGGAACCACTATTCTATAAGGTTTGGGAACCACTAGTCTACAAGGTTTGGGAACCACTAGTCTACGAGGTTTAGGAACCACTAGTCTATAAGGTTTGGGAACCACTAGTCTATAAGGTTTGGGAACCACTAGTCTATAAGGTTTGGGAACCACTATTCTATAAGGTTTGGGAACCACTAGTCTATAAGGTTTGGGAACCACTATTCTATAAGGTTTGGGAACCACTAGTCTACGAGGTTTGGGAACCACTAGTCTACAAGGTGATTTAAAAGTCTTTCCATGTTTTTTTAAATGTTTAATCCTCATTTGTGTCCATTTAATGTCTAGGGACCAATGATAACGCATGGTACCTTAACTAACATTTGACTAATATAAATTTTGTTTCTTTTATTTTGTAAGCGAGCCGCGGTAGCGCAGTGGTTAGTGCACTGGCGTCCTAGCTCGGTGGTCTATGGTTCGGAGGTGGGATTTTTTTAGATCGCAAACGGCTCCAGGGGTCGACCCAGCCTCATGAATTGGGTACCAGTGCAACTCTGAACTCTTGAAGGTTAAGGCGACCGTCATGATGATGACCACATCACCCCTAGTGTGTCGATGGTCAAGAAAATATGGGTCTAACACCATATTACCTGTATGCCTCAATAGGCGTGTACCGTGATCCCCTACCTTTTACCTCTACACCTCACGGTAGAAGAGGAACGACTAAGTAAGTTATTATGTAAGCCAAAAAAAAAAATAGATTCTAATGTGGCCAATAAACGGACGTTACAAGAAAAAGTTAAAATTTCTGCTGTTTAAGACATTATAAGCTGAACAGACCAGATCTCACGACGAGATGTTATGGTAATGTTACTGATGCGTGATGCCATATGATGATGGATGGTATCCGCATGTCTGGTTTTGTGTAGTGTGCAGATGTGTTCAGTCAAACAATGTTCATACAAAATAACAGGGCAATCCACATAGGACGTCAGCAAACTCACGACGTATAAAGTCAATGATGCTTGTAACAGCTAGACGTTTTTCTGTATCATTTATTGTGGACGCCACAGTGACAAAATGTATACGCGAATATGTAGGTACATCAGACAGCCATTATCACAGCAACAATGTCAGTATAGCAATGGACGGTAGACAGCATCATAACAAAGGTGATTCACAGACATGTCAATACATTATAAGGCTGTGATGTAGTCGGGAAAATTCTCCATCCCTTTCTATCTTAGCCAGAAGGTAACCAGATGTATGAGATCAGTTCACTCTCCTTAATCTGACTTCAGCAAGACAGACACGTCTGCCGAAGTATAAATAATGTCCTCAAAAATATCCTCTAGTTAACAAAGGTTTTCCAAGCCTAGTTCATTTAACAAAGTAGCAAGTAATGGTCCTTGGGACATGCATCAACCGATGCAGTACAATACAGCGACATGTGAGCTGGGAAAACATCTCGTGACGACGACTTTCGAAGACAGGCTATGAATCGAAATCGCTCACGACCAAAAATCGATAGAGTTAATGGAAAGTCAATTTACCTTGCCTTCAGGAAATACACAGAAATATTATGCCTCCCGGCATGTGCAAATACACTAGAGGTATTATCTCGAATAAACGAAATATCCATAAGAGGACTTTCACATTCCTGACAGAACAAAAAAATAGCGGAGATCCTCTTTCAGCGAGGCATCTTTCTCGCCATTCAAATCGCTCACTCCACTGGTGGGCGGAAATCGATCGACCAAGAAGCAAGACCAGTCATGCGCAGTCCAGCGCAAAATGACCACAGCTCAAAACTTAACTGCATTCAATACCAACGCGAGAAGACAAATGCTTACCGAGAAAAGTGACTATAAATTTCAAGCAGTTGTTGCCCTTGCGTTATAAAATAGATATTGTAATAAAAAGATGTTGCGAGAATTTCTCACGCAACATATCACCACCTCCTCCCGATAAAAAAAAATGTGGAACATATATTTTTTTTTTAAATATCAAAGAGCATGCGATAAGCGGCTCAAAACGCACGAATTATGCGCTGATAATTAATTAAATTGCCTAACATGAGGCTAAATATAGAGTGTCTGGTGAGGATATACCTCAACAGAAAAATAAATATGTCTCAAAAAATATTCAGATCGGGGAGGTGTCACCAACACACATCACGTTAGCATGTAAACACAATATACGTATGCAAGTTACCATAATCATCATTAAACAGCATACTCTAATATTGTCTTTAAAAATGGATGTACAAATCTGATAGGAAAATTTAATTAGTACATTCATTTGGCATGTAATGACATAAGTACATAGTAAAGTTAAACTACATGACGATCCAGGACATATGCTCTGGCATTCCGAGGGTAAGTACACAATCTAGAACTCGTCATGCTTGATACTAGTAAGGTAAGTCCTCAGCTCATCAATGACATTCTGAGAAAGTACAAGCATTATAATGCTAATTAATAACTAATATGCTTCATAAGGTACAATACATTATTAATAATTGTGGCTGTTTAGTAAACTAACGGCCCTTATATTAACCACTCAGTCCTCCTCTATCATCTTAAAAAACGAACAGAAGAAGATGATAACAAAGCACGATAGTGTGTACATATAAAGTGAGTACAGATGTGCTAATCTATTGTAGTAATATAGGTGTGTTATGACTCTGTAATATATAGGAATATAGGACAGAAGTATTAGTTGGAGTCATGTGGGCATCTAGACAAAATGTCAGCCATCACATTATCCGCACCACGGATAGCTCGTACCGTGAAGTGAAAAGGTTGAAGAGCTATAGCATATCGAGTGGATCTCGAACTCTTCAAATTCTTAGTCTGAATAGCTGTAAGAGCTTTCTGATCAGTCTCTAGAATGAAATGTGCGCCCAGGAGGAATCTTTGTAGTTTTAGAATTGACCAAACCATCGCTAACAACTCACGGTCTAAAACCGAGTAGTTCCTCTCTGCCGCATTTAGTTTTCTAGAAATGTACATAACAGGATGCAGAGTATTTGCATATTCTTGCATCAGTGCTGCTCCAATCCCAGTGGATGAAGCATCACTCCGAAGAACAAAAGTCCTATCAAGAGTAGGTAATCTTAAGATGGGAGGAGAAGAAAATATATTCTTGATTTGGTCTAGTGAAGATTGGCATTCTTCAGACCAACGGACCATATTAGGCGAACCTTTCTTCAACAATGTTGAGAGAGGTGCCATGATCGAAGATAAATTTGGAATAAATCTCCCATAAAATTGAATTAAACCTAAGAGACTCCTAACTTGTTTCTTCGTTTTAGGAACAGAGATGTTCAGTATTTTGGAAGTATTGTGGTCTTCTGTCTTCAAGAGACCATGACCAACACGATGACCCAGGAAAGAGATTTCACCAAAACCAACAAAAGCTTTAGAAGGTTTTGCTGTCAAATTATTCTCACGTAGAGTGGACAGTAAGTCATATAACCCTAAATAGTGATCTTCCCAGGTATCACTGAAGAGACAGATGTCATCTAAGCATGCGATGACATCCGAACGATGTGGAGAATTCGACGCATCATGCGAACGAAAGTGGCAGGGGCGTTCATGAGACCAAAAGGCATAACATTCCATTGAAATAGACCCCTAGGTGTAGAAAAAGCAGTAAGAGGTTTGGCATGCTCTGCTAAAGGCACTTGCCAATAACCTTTAGACAAGTCAAGTTTAGTGAAGAATCTAGAATTAGAAAGTCTAATCAGTAGATCTTCTAACAAAGGCATCGGTTCAGCATCGAACTTTGTGACCTGATTCAATTTGCGATAATCAACGCAAATTCGTATGTTCTTATCCTTCTTCCGGACAATAACCATGGAAGAAGAATATGGTGAAGTCGATGGTTCAATTATATTTAATTGAATCATTTCATCCAATTCCTTTTCCACCTGCGACTGAAAGTGTATAGGAATAGGATACGGCCTAACCCTAATTGGATTATTGTCGGTAAGAATTATGTCATGTTCTATGACATCTGTGTGTCCAGGAATGTCAGTGAGAACATCCTGAAATGTTTGTAACATCGACGAGACTTGTCGATGTTCGTCACCAGAAAGATTAGGAGAAACAGAAACGTTTTTCCAAGATTCCGTGGAATGTAATGGAACCACTGGAAGGGGAAGGTTGACATCAGAGAAGGTAGCTTCCTCATCCTGTATGACAGACAGGGATGAATAATGACCGTGAGGTGCAGGAGCATCATCCGTTGCCTGGAAAATAGGCAGCAAATAGTCCGGACGTTCGTGAAATTCCGAAAGCATGTTTATGTGGAACGTTTTATGCTTTCCATCAATATCGACCACATAGTCAACATCGGAAACCCGAGAGACTATTGCATACGGACCTTTCCATGCAATAAGAAGTCTATTTTCCCTACTGGGGAGTAGGACGAATGCTTTGTCACCTGGACAAAGTTGTCGTAGACATCTATTCTTGTTAGCAAACTGCCTTGCCTTCTCTTTAGCAATTTCTGATGAAGCAGTTGCTAGCTTACATGCCTCAATGATCTTTTGTCTAAGAGCAATGACATACTCATATGAGGATTGAGTTTCATCGCTAATATCATCGGCAGTGATGAGATCGTGTAATAAAGACATAGGGCCGCGTGGACGCGCGCCAAAGACAAGTTCGAAGGGAGAAAATCCTGTGTGTTCATTAGGGACTTCTCTATAGGCAAAGAGAGCCGCGGGTAAAACCCTGTCCCAATCTTGAGGATGATCTTCAGTTATCTTACCAAGCAAAGTCTTGAGCGTTCTATTCAGACGCTCAACTAACCCATTAGACATAGGATGGTAGATACTACTGAGAGATCGTTCAATATGTAAGGTAGACATTACCTGTGACATAGTGTCAGATATGAGTTGAGTGCCATGGTCTGACAATATTTCTCTGGGGAACCCCAAGCGAGAAAATATCAACCAAAGAGCATCTGCGATATCTGTAGTAGATATGCTCTTAAGAGGAATAGCCTCTGGCCAACGTGTGCACATATCGACACATGTAAGGATAAACTGATGTCCTCTGGCCGACTTGACCTTAAAAGGGCCAATAATATCTATGGCCATTTTCTGGAACGGCCGAATAGGAATGTCAGCAGCCTGGATAGGCGCAGCATGTCGTGGTCCTCTAGATTTGACCTCCTGACATACCTTGCATGATCGGCAGTAAATACGAATGTCCTTATTGACAAAAGGCCAAAAGAAAGCCGCAAGGACTCTCGACTTCGTACGGGCAAAACCCATATGTCCAGCACATTGCGAGTCATGAGCATGTTGCAATATTTGCACTCTCATGCTCTTGGGAACAAGAATTTGCGAATGTGCCGACGTAGTCGAATCTTGTACCATACGTACAAGTACGCCGTTTCTCATTGCAATCCAAGATTTTCTATTTGTATCCTGATTCGGATCACCTTTCTTCGCAAGAATGAAGAATTTTTTTTAAAGAAGGATCTTCTTCTTGCAATTTTATGAAAGAGTCACGAGTAATCACTAAGTGACTATCTTGGCTATCAACTCCATTATCACTATTCAGTGAAGTTTCGGGTGTTTGTAGAGCTTGTGCTCTTGTAACCACTGCATTTGTAGCTTGCATGTTATTATCTTCCCAAGCAGCAATCTGCTGTGGGGTACACTCCCTAACTCTGTGAATACGACCAATAATAAGGTCCGCAATAGGATTAGGTAAGAGACAAGCATGCACATCTCCAGTAAAGAAAGGAGTGGCAATGCGAATTACAGCAGTAGGATATTTTTCTAGAGTGCCGCCAAATGTGACACATTTAATAACCCTTCCTGTAGCACAAGATGGATCTACAAGCGATTGTCTAACACCAATAGTGGTGCATCCGGAATCGAAAAGTAGTGAGACCGGAGTATCATTAACAAGACCCTTATGTAGGATTAAAGAACCCCTCCCGTCATGCGCAACAGCAGCAGGAAGAGCGGGAAGTGGGTGACCACAACTCAAAGTAGTTATGGTACCCGGTTCGAATAAAGTACTGCATTGGGGGCATTTGTTTGCTCTCTCAAAGTCAAAAGCAGAACTAGTGACAGCGCCAAAGTTTTTATTATCAACAACATGACTACAGGCTCCCTCAGTTTCCTGTTGTACAGCATTAGCCTGCTGATATCTCTTTTTTTTGTGTTGAGATCTACCCCGACTATTATTACCTCTGAAGTTATCAGAGTTATTATTATCTCTGCAGTTATTATTGTCTCTATTGTAATTGTTATCATGATTCGAATTCCAGTTTCCACGATTACTATCATGTTCACATTGATGCGAACATCTATTTGTTTGGTTTTGAGGTCTTCGGCAGGAATAACCTCTATTACCATATCCTCTTTTGAAATGCCTATAATTATTAGGGTGATAGTAACGACCACTATCAGGTTGTCTCCAATTCTTCGAAGAAGAATCACCATGAAATTGGTTTCCATGATTTTGACAGAAATTACCGCTACTCTTTCTATCAAAATTTTGTTGGGATCTACGAGCAAAGTTTTGGCCATACGGAGCTGCCGAAGCAACTGGTAAACCTTCTTTCACCTTAGAGTTACCCATGGTTATGTGTGGGTGCGCAGTTACGTATTGGCAACAGAAATCTTCCATTTCTTTTATTGTTTTAGGTTTACGTTCATGAAGGAAAGCAAGGAAAGACTCATTGACAGACGACATGACTTTGTCTCTAAGTATTAAGTCCATAAGTCCTTCATAAGTTTTTTCCGTCTTAGATAGTTCAACCCATCGTGAGAAAGTAATGCGTATTCTTGCAATAAACTCGGAGAATTCAACTCCATTTTCAGGTAACATGTTTTTAAATTGTAGACGATAACCGTCTTCGTTAAGCTGATATTTCTTTAACAGAGCGGCCCTGACAACCTCATAATTGTTCTTGTCAGGTTCATCCACCATATTTAATATACTTAGAGCTTTACCTGTCAGTATCCCTGATAACTGATAAACATATTTTGCTTTGTCTATGTTATGAGCTGTACATGCTTGTTCAAATCTGTCCAGATAGAACATTATGTCATCACTGGAAGGACTAAAAGTTGGCAACTTAATCTTAAAAGTATCATTATTAGCCTTACCAGAAGATGAACCCTTGTTTGAATCATTACCATTACTCATGTTCATCAATTTCAATTTTTCCAACTCTAAAGCTAAGACCTTTTCTTCATGTTCCATTTTTGCTTTCTCTTTCCTCTCATCAGACTCTCTCTGTAATCTTCTCTCCTCAGCCTGAGCCTCTATTTGAAGTCTTTCAGCTTCTTTCTCAAGTCTTTTATTCTCAGCTTCTTTTTCAAGTCTTTTATTCTCAGCTTCTTTTTCAAGTCTTTTATTCTCAGCTTCTTTTTCAAGTCTTTTATTCTCAGCCTCTTTTTGAAATCTTTCAGCTTCTAGCTGGAGTTTTCTTTCCTCAGCTTCTGATTCCCTTTTTTGTTTTTCCATTTCCATTTGGAATCTTTTTTCATCCACCTGCATCTGCAGTTTCTTTTGTTCAGCTTCCATTGCTTTATCATATCGAGCAGTTGCAAATTCTTCTAACTTATCACCAGTCTTCCCAAGCAATTTACCCTGCTCAATAAAGTGCTCAAATGTAGACATGTTGTCTAACATATGAGTCCAAAACCTGAAATAATTAACTAATTTATTTCAAACCTAAGTGTAACAAGTCTTAATTAAGCACTTGTATATTCACATCACCTTATATTATCCCAGTCTCTGTGGGAAACAAGTCTCCAATCAAAGAACTTGTATATGAAATATCAACAATCAATTCTTGATCATAAGTGCACTTCTCATTCAATAGTGCACGACACTATTCATCATTCATTTATCATCAGTGTAGTAGTAACAGTGCATTAGCATAGCCCATTAACTAATTACTATAACTGTAAACAATGACTATGTAAACACATGCAGAATGTAAACATTGAAAATGTAAACAATGCAAACAATGTAAACAATAACAATGTAAACAATAACAAAGATCAGCAACAATACAAAAACGTTCGCAGAAATCAACTAAAAATAAAGCAGAAATTAATGAAATATCACAAAAAATGTGACGATATCTGCGATATAATTAAACAAAATACATGACACCACAGTGTATAAACAAAAATGTAGTATGAAACTAAACTGTAGTCAAGAGTAGGCTAACAAATACAAACAAATCAAAACAAAACTAAAGAATGCGAAATAATAACGAAAACAATATTAAAACATGTCATCACAGCTAACATAAATAGCAACAGAAGTCGCTTAGCAAATTCCAGTATCGGAAATTTGCTCACCCTACAGAAAACGCTCACAATAGACGACCTCTATGACGTGGCATAATCTAAGGGAGACACCACCCAACCGAGAACCCGCTGAAATATAAACATATAAATATACGAATAACATATAAACATATAACATATAGAATGAGATGATACACAGAAGACTCAGCAGAAGTATAAGGACACAGTTTACATACAAACAGGCCACTTAACTTATAGGCTTCCAATCGTAGAACAGCAGAAAAAAACGGATGTCAATCAACGTCCTAAAGAGCGAAGCTCCAACGATGATGGCACATCTGAACTGCTTCCACTGCTAACACGATGGTACTTGAGCTTCTGACATACTGTATGTTGAGTTGTTTCGGCACTTGACCTTCTAATCCAAAAGTAAGTTGATGGAAATCGGTACTTGGCCTTCTTCAGAAAACAACCCGTTTCAACCGGCACTTGACCTTCACAAAAAACGACAGCACTGGAACCTTGACAGCAGCAACTTGCTTGACTTGCGTAAAAGATAACAGCAGTCCGAGTTATCCGGCAACATGTAACAACGCCGGGTACTGTCAAATTCTTGTTTCCGTCAAAAAGTTGAAATTTTGACTTTTACCGGGCAACGCCGAGTACTTTGAAAATTTTGAAGATGTTGACTGTCTTGAAGAATGTTAATTTCTTGAAGGATGCTGATGAATTCTTGTTGAAAATGAAGTGGGTAAGGGACCCCGTGTTTGCTGGTACCAGAATCAAACCAGCTTATGGCCACCAAATGATGCGTGATGCCATATGATGATGGATGGTATCCGCATGTCTGGTTTTGTGTAGTGTGCAGATGTGTTCAGTCAAACAATGTTCATACAAAATAACAGGGCAATCCACATAGGACGTCAGCAAACTCACGACGTATAAAGTCAATGATGCTTGTAACAGCTAGACGTTTTTCTGTATCATTTATTGTGGACGCCACAGTGACAAAATGTATACGCGAATATGTAGGTACATCAGACAGCCATTATCACAGCAACAATGTCAGTATAGCAATGGATGGTAGACAGCATCATAACAAAGGTGATTCACAGACATGTCAATACATTATAAGGCTGTGATGTAGTCGGGAAAATTCTCCATCCCTTTCTATCTTAGCCAGAAGGTAACCAGATGTATGAGATCAGTTCACTCTCCTTAATCTGACTTCAGCAAGACAGACACGTCTGCCGAAGTATAAATAATGTCCTCAAAAATATCCTCTAGTTAACAAAGGTTTTCCAAGCCTAGTTCATTTAACAAAGTAGCAAGTAATGGTCCTTGGGACATGCATCAACCGATGCAGTACAATACAGCGACATGTGAGCTGGGAAAACATCTCGTGACGACGACTTTCGAAGACAGGCTATGAATCGAAATCGCTCACGACCAAAAATCGATAGAGTTAATGGAAAGTCAATTTACCTTGCCTTCAGGAAATACACAGAAATATTATGCCTCCCGGCATGTGCAAATACACTAGAGGTATTATCTCGAATAAACGAAATATCCATAAGAGGACTTTCACATTCCTGACAGAACAAAAAAATAGCGGAGATCCTCTTTCAGCGAGGCATCTTTCTCGCCATTCAAATCGCTCACTCCACTGGTGGGCGGAAATCGATCGACCAAGAAGCAAGACCAGTCATGCGCAGTCCAGCGCAAAATGACCACAGCTCAAAACTTAACTGCATTCAATACCAACGCGAGAAGACAAATGCTTACCGAGAAAAGTGACTATAAATTTCAAGCAGTTGTTGCCCTTGCGTTATAAAATAGATATTGTAATAAAACGATGTTGCGAGAATTTCTCACGCAACAGTTACATTATTTTATAAAATAAAATGACATTTCTTCTTCTTCCTCGTACACTCTCAAACGTCCACTTGAATGTTTTCAAAGAAAGCGGTAGTCAGTTTGAGACTATTTGAATCTCCGTAGAGCTTTTCCGCGAATGGTATTGGTGTCAGCCATATGCGCTTTCTCTGTTCCGCATATGTTGGGCAACTTTGAAGCAGATGTTTGGCAGTCATTTTATCAGTGCCACAGTTAACACTGATCAGAAGTTCCTATCTTTAGCCTGTTGAATAGATGGTATCTCAATCTGTTGTGGCCAGTGCGGAGTCTGAAGATTACCACTTGTTCTCTTCTGTTGAGATGGCAGTATGCACCATTTTGCCTGTGACCTGGATGCTCTACATCCCATTTGTTTCTGTATCTGATTCTGATAAAACTCTTTGCCTCCTCGAACGTTACGCTTGCATCAGGCTGAGGTAGATTTACACCTTTTTTTACCAATCTGTCAGCCTCTTCATTGCTGGTGATGTTACAATGAGATGGGATCTTGAATCGTTGACATAGTTTGTGGAGAACTATTCTGATGTCATCCAGGTCTGTATTATTTTGGCTTGTCAAGGTTGCAATTACTGACTGTGCATCGGTAAAGAAATGACATTTAACTGCCTTTATTTTGGCATTCGCTATATACAAATTAGTGAAGAAATAACAATTCAAAAATAGGAAGTGGTGTTTCAATTACTATGTGTAATTCAACTTTCTTAACATAACTTTTTATTTATATTATTATTTGCTTGTGTAAAGTATATTTATTTGTTTCGCTTTCCATTAGCATATTGTGCACATAAATATCTCTACAGCTGTCTATTTCTCTAGTGGATCCAACTAGAGAGTAAAAAAAACATTTTAAGGAATAAAGGTATTTCGTCGGATTCGTCAACTCTCGCTCTTTCATTTACTTGTAGACTAGTAATCACTTTCAGGCAGACATAATCTAGAATCCACCCACACACAAATCACCTTCACATTGTGACTCAGACACACTACCAGCTTTCTGTGAGAGGAATTGTACGAAGAAAATTCCATCAGAAATTCTTTTAATGATGATATGGTACGTGTTTAAGTCTTGTTTGTATTTAGTGGTATTTGTAGATATCTTGTTTAAATTTACTAGTGCGTATTTACACTTAGTGGTAGGCGTAGATATTTTGTTTATATTTAGTGGTTTGTGTAGATGTCTTCCTTGTTTTCAGGTTAGGTTCTGGTGTCCTATCTATCTATCTATCTATCTATCTATCTATCTATCTATCTATCTATCTATCTATCTATCTATCTATCTATCTATCTATCTATCTATCTATCTATATATATATATCTATCTATCTATCTATCTATCTATCTATCTATCTATCTAATCCATCTATCTATCTATCTATCTATTTATCTATCTATCTATCTATCTATCTATCTATATTCTGTCAGTTTATCTGTCTGTGCTCTCAAAAACAGATTGTGCACTCGAAGATAATTTCTGTCCTTTCAATGATAGCTTTTGTACTCTCAATATAAATTCGTTCTCTGACAGGTGGCTGTTGTACTTTCAAAGATAATTACGTTTTAAAAAGCACAATTGTTGTACAATGCTGCAAGTCTTGGAAATTGCAGATTTATTAACTAAGACACGCGTAGTACTAACATATAAGTCTTTATTAGTACCAATGCAAAGATGAAAAACATTACCCGACTCCAATTCCACCCCATATGTAGGAATGCACAATTGAAGGCAGCGCAGGCATCTGTAGGCAGACCAACCCCTGAAAAGTACTGAAGCTCAAGTAGCCAGTTCAAAAACTCAAAGCGTCAACGAGAAGGAGTGGTTAGCGAACATGTATACTTCTCAAACAAACGGAGCTGAAAAGACCACATTTACAGAACAACATAATTTTAAAATGGTTACCGGTGTGAGAAATGAGGTGGCTAAGATGTATGGCGTCCGCTTCGAATTCTAGAGGTACCGAGTTCGATTCCCAGTAGAGGAAATATAATTGATGGAAATTGTTGTTTAAGAACATGTGGTCCTAATGATGTCGTACTCCTCCGTGGTCTCCTGGGTAGTGAGATCGGGTGCCTAGCCTTCTCGGAGGAGGAGAAAAACTAAGAGGTCTCGTGTGCAAGTTGGGCACGTTCAAAATCCGACGGCAGTTCATTCAATCAATCAATCATTACCCTTTAGTTCCCTAAGAAGCATAGGCCTTCAACAAACACATGCCAAGTCATCCTGTCCTGTGCTATCCGCTTAAGTTCTTTCCATGTTTTCCTCCTAATTTTCACCTCTGTATCCAGTTCTCTTCTCCATATGTTTTTTGGTATACCTCTGCCTCTCTTTCCCTTGATCCAGAACAAGGACTGCCTTGTAATGCTATCAACAGGTTTCCTCAATGTGTGTCCTATCCATCGCCTGCGTCTTCTTCTCAACTCTTGTTCCACTGGCACATGTCTGGTTCTTGTCATCAATTCCACATTTGTGACTTTATCTTATCATTTCAGTCCTTCTATTCTACTCAAGTACCCGTTTATATAAGTCTGTAGCTTTTTGGTTTTTTTTTTTTTTTTTTTTGCTCTCCGTGTCTCAGAACCTTACAATAGGACTGACTTCACATTTGAGTTGAAGATTCTAATTTTCGTGTTGGACTTGATTTCTCTTGTTCTCCATATTTTTCCCAATGCAATGAAAGCTCCTCTTGCTTTTTGTATTCTTATTTTGATATCATTGTCTGTCCTTATAACTTTGTCTATATTACTGCCAAGATATGTGTAATTCTACATTCTTTAGTGGTGTTTCTTCAAGTTTAACCTTGTTATCATTTCTTGGATTTATTCTCATAATCTTTGTCTTTTCCCTGTGTATTTTCAGGCCCACTAGTTGCGACCTCTCATCGGTAATTTTCATTTTCTCTTGCATCTAATTATGGTTATGGGACAGAAGAACCAAGTCATCTGCAAAATCCAGATCATCAAGCTGTTTAGTCAGAATCCACTGGATTCCATTTATGTTGTGTGATGTCGATGTTTTCATAACCCAATCTATTGCTGGTAAGAAAAGAAATGGAGACAAGAGGCATCCCTGTCTCAATCCCGTTCTTATCCTAAACGGTTCTGTAAGTTGTCCTTCATGAAGAACTCTGCATGTCATGTCTTCATAGGTCTTCCTTATTAAGTTAATGATCTTCATGGGAACTCCATAATGCCTCTTAAATTTTCAAAGTGATTCTCTGTCTACACTGTCAAATGACCTTTTCATAGTCCACGAATCCGATTTATAGCGGTGAATTCCATTCCAGACTTTGTTCAACTATTATTCTCAGTGTGGCTATCTGGTCTGTACATGATCTGTTTTGTCGAAAACCTGCTTGTTCATCTCTCAGTTACTTGTCTATGGACTCTTTTAATCTCTCAAGGATGATTCTGTTTAATACTTTTCCTGGCACTGACAGTAACATTATTCCTCTATAATTTGTGCCCGTGTGTTACCGGGGCCCGTGTGTTACCGGAATAGTAACACTGTACCCTAATATGCATGTCGTAAAAAGCGACTAAGGAGGGTTGGGAATGGGGCTGGTTACCCTATCCCGTACAAAACTTTTACCAAAAAACTTCAACAAACATGGACAAGTCAAATACACGGCAGTTGGAAATCGTTAAAGAGTAGAACATAAGGCCGCTGCCCTGGTTTTAACAAAAAATTAGAAACCTACCCACCACAAAATATTTATTGAATGTAAGATTCCTATATACCCACATTGGGATTCTGGCCGGTGCTACGGAGTTCGTGCACTGTGTTGAGATCCTCCTTGTGTGATCTAAGGGAGGAGATCGGAGCACTGATGGAGTTGTCCGTGTGCAATGAAGGTAGTCCTTAAAACATAACAAAATCAAACCATTTTTGTAAAGCCATAAGATTCAAACAAAATCAAAACAAATTAAAGGCGAAACAAATAATACACTCGTGCAAATAAAGAGATATTTATGTGCACAATATGCTAATGGAAAGCGAAACAAATAAATATACTTTACACAAGCAAATAATAACATAAATAAAAAGTTATGTTAAGAAAGTTGAATTACACATAGTAATTGAAACACCACTTCCTATTTTTGAATTGTTATTTCTTCACTAATTTGTATATAGCGAATGCCAAAATAAAGGCAGTTAAATGTCATTTCTTTACCGATGCACAGTCAGTAATTGCAACCTTGACAAGCCAAAATAATACATACCTGGATGACATCAGAATAGTTCTCCACAAACTATGTCAACGATTCAAGATCCCATCTCATTGTAACATCACCAGCAATGAAGAGGCTGACAGATTGGTAAAAAAAGGTGTAAATCTACCTCAGCCTGATGCAAGCGTAACGTTCGAGGAGGCAAAGAGTTTTATCAGAATCAGATACAGAAACAAATGGGATGTAGAGCATCCAGGTCACAGGCAAAATGATGCATACTGCCATCTCAACAGAAGAGAACAAGTGGTAATCTTCAGACTCCGCACTGGCCACAACAGATTGAGATACCATCTATTCAACAAGCTAAAGATAGGAACTACTGATCAGTGTTAACTGTGGCACTGATAAAATGACTGCCAAACATCTGCTTCAAAGTTGCCCAACATATGCGGAACAGAGAAAGCGCATATGGCTGACACCAATACCATTCGCGGAAAAGCTCTACGGAGATTCAAATAGTCTCAAACTGACTACCGCTTTCTTTGAAAACATTCAAGTGGACGTTTGAGAGTGTACGAGGAAGAAGAAGAAATGTCATTTTATTTTATAAAATAATGTAACATTACCATAACATCTCGTCGTGAGATCTGGTCTGTTCAGCTTATAATGTCTTAAACAGCAGAAATTTTAACTTTTTCTTGTAACATCCGTTTATTGGCCACATTAGAATCTATTTTTTTTTTTTGCTTACATAATAACTTACTTAGTCGTTCCTCTTCTACCGTGAGGTGTAGAGGTAAAAGGTAGGGGATCACGGTACACGCCTATTGAGGCATACAGGTAATATGGTGTTAGACCCATATTTTCTTGACCATCGACACACTAGGGGTGATGTGGTCATCATCATGACGGTCGCCTTAACCTTCAAGAGTTCAGAGTTGCTCTGATACCCAATTCATGAGGCTGGGTCGACCCCTGGAGCCGTTTGCGATCTAAAAAAATCCCACCTCCGAACCATAGACCACCGAGCTAGAACGCCAGTGCACTAACCACTGCGCTACCGCGGCTCGCTTACAAAATAAAAGAAACAAAATTTATATTAGTCACATGTTAGTTAAGGTACCATGCGTTATCATTGGTCCCTAGACATTAAATGGACACAAATGAGGATTAAACAATAAAAACAACATGGAAAGACTTTTCAATCACCTTGTAGACTAGTGGTTCCCAAACCTTATAGACTAGTGGTTCCCAAACCTTATAGTCTAGTGGTTCCCAAACCTCGTAGACTAGTGATTCCCAAACCTTATAGACTAGTGGTTCCCAAACCTTATAGTCTAGTGGTTCCCAAACCTTGTAGACTAGTGGTTCCCAAACCTTATAGTCTAGTGGTTCCCAAACCTTGTAGACTAGTGGTTCCCAAACCTTTTAAAACGAACAATGAATTGTACGGTCTCATACAGGAACATCTTGCAACACTGGTAAAAAAGATCGATCAGTACTTCCCATTGTTGTCTACAGAAAAATTAGTGTGGTCAGAAATCCCTTTGCGAATTCCAACTGTTGAAATCTAACGTCAGATTAGGAGGAAATGGGTTGCCTTTCGAGTGATAGCACCTTGAAACTGAAACACGGGAGTGTGTCACTGGATTTTGACTTGGATATTCAACCAGAAACAGAAGCCGTATATCTCTTCAAGATCTTTATCCATTCTTCTACAGTTCTCCAAGATATTGAATTTGTATATTTTGTGAATGAATCATGTTTTTATATAGCTGCATTGCTTTATACTTTCTAGAGGTCTCATGATCACTTTATAAAGTAGTTGTGTTCTATTTTATGAATAAAGCACTGCTAGGAGTTGATTTTCGGTTTTTGAACTATTTCTTTTCAATAAAAGTTTTAGAGTGGCGCAAGAAAACGTTCATTTCGAATGCGCGACCCAGAGAAAAACGTTCAGAAAAAAAAATAGAAGAAGAAAGACAAAATTACTTTGAGACTGGGTAAATGTAAATTCTATTCATTTGAGAAACCAGAAGACAGAACAAAGTTGAAAACATAAATAAATTAAATAAAGAAGACGCTTTAAACTAAATTCACACATGCATCAAGATTAAGCATCTATATATAGATTGAACATGCATACAAATAAAGAACATCCCAGACAGTAGTTATCATTCTTGATTCTAGAGAGATGACATGTAAACATCATTTCCTGCCTTACTGTATAAAATGCCATCTTTTCTTCTAACGCAAAGTTTCTTAATCTTTGTTCTATGGACTCCTTGGGGGGTCTTTTTTTTTATTTTTTAAAGGCCCTTAAACACCAGAAAAACCTATTATGTAGCTATTTTTTCTTCTCCTATAACCCTCTCTCTCTCTTTTATTTCTTTCCCTTCTCTCCTCTTCTCTCTCCCTCCCTCTACGTCCATCTCTGCTCTCTCCTAGATTCTACAAGGATCCTCTCTCTCTCTCTCTCTCTCTCTCTCTCTCTCTCTCTCTCTCTCTCTCTCTCTCTCTCTCTCTCTCTCTCTCTCTCTCTCTATGTGCGTGAATGACTATGAGTAAATGTACTTGTCTGAGCTAAGTTTCTGATTGTGATGATATTATTAATTGATCCTGTCTGAAGTTGTTAATATTTTAATTTTTAACACACTGTAAATTGTATTGCAGGGCAGAAATGTAAAAAGGCAATTATGCCTATTTCTTTACCCTGATGAAATAAAGATATTGTTCGTTCGTTCGTTCGTTCTGTGAACAGATTTTAGGGTGTTCATGTACATTACCTAACATTTAAAACGTACAATCTTTCGTTATGCGTTTCATGTACATTTTTTTCTATAATCTATAGACTTCACCAGACATTTAAAGGGGTCCGTAACCTTCACGGGAAATTCACAGGAGTCCACGACACACAAAGAAAGACCAAGAACCCATGATCTAACGTCAGGAATTGAATCTCCCTCCAGATTTACTGAATGACATTCAACAAATCTTATTTTGGTGATGGAACACGTTTGATATCCAGAAACGGTTAAACTGTTTTGGTTGAGAGGCTTGAAGCGGACACTGAGAATGATGGCAAACGAAAGGTGGATAAACGAGAATGAAGATTCACTCGACGACGAGGAATGGGCTTTAATCAATCAATACCCTTTAGCTCCCCAATGAGCATAGGCTTTCAACAAACTTATGCCAAGTCCTCATGTCACGTGCCATCAGCTCAAGTTATTTCCACATTTTCCTCATTATTTTGACTTCTGTCTCCAGTTATCTTAATCGTGTGTTTTTGGTCTACCTCTGCTTCTCTTTCCCTGAGGATTCCAGAACAAGGACTACCTTGTACTGCTACAACAGGCTTCCTCAATGTGTGTCCTATTCATCGCGAGCATCTTCTTCTTATCTCTTGTTCAACTGTCAGTTGTCTAGTTCTTGTCATCAGTTCCACATTTGTGACTTTGTCATACCTTTTCAATCCTTATATTCTACACAAGCACTCATTTATGAAAGTCTGTAGCTTTTTGGTTGTTGGTTTTGTTGGTATCCATGTTTCACAGCCATACAATAGGACTGACTTGACATTTGAATTGAAGATTCTTATTTTTCTGTTGTACTTGATTTCTCTTGAGCTCCATATGTTTCCCAATGAATGAAAACACCTCTTGCTTTTTTTAATTTTTATTTTGATGTCATTTTCTGTCCCTCAAACTTTGTTTATATTGCTGCCAAGATATGTGTATGATTCTACAAGGTGTAGTGGTGTTTCTTAAAGTTCAACCTTGTTATCATTTCTTGCATTTATTCTCATTTTCTTTGTCCTTTCCCTGTCTTTAGGAATGGACTTAGTAAGGCCTTATTCAGGAAGACAGAGGTTTTCGATAACAATTGGTCAGTTCGAAGTTTTCGCTAACGTACGTGTTCCTCTCCTGGGCAACATTCTTAACTGATTGGTTACATCACGTGAGGGAAGTTGGAGAAACCATACTTACGGGATTATCTATCCATAGCTCACAAAAAATGAGACGGCGAGGAAGGCAGAAGAATCTTTCAAAATCAACGGCTCACGAAGGGGAGCAGAAAAGTGTGTAACAAAGTAGGATGCAGTGAATACGACCACGGCGCCCTGCTAAAGATGTCACAAAATACACTAAGACAGGGTTGCACCACACACCATTCTGTATTCAGAAGGCCTGGCACTATAGCTCAATACGCCTAGTGAGGTGACGTTACTGTGTTAGGAATGTAAACGGTTGCAACCAATCAAGGAACATATTACGAAATGTTCCATTGTCGGATGCACCTTCTTTGCATTCTGCTTGTATATATAATTCACTGATGTGCACCTTTTGAATATATTGTGTAGCAGCTCTTTTGCTGGGCAAGAAACCTCATCATGTAAACAAATAGCTGCAGAAGCCACTTCTGCAGAAGAAGTCACTGGCAATGGATAAGACATACTTTGGGGCAATCTGATAATATCATTATAAACCATTCCTTGATCTGGGATGCCCAGCGTAAATAGGCACATGAAAACCGAAAAACAGATAGAGAAAGGACATTTAGACAGACAAGAAAGGAATAAATAACGAAATGGGAAGACCTTATTGATTTAAAATCTAGTTAAATTTATAAGCGATTATTAAACCTGTTGATTTTTAACATTAAAGCTATAGTTGGATTAACTACTATTGAGCGAATTGTATGTCTGCACCCGTATGACTCATCTTGCGTTAAACACAGGATCATATAGAAATATAAAATGAATAGTTGCTACATCACCTTCAGCTGGGGGCTTAAAAAACACGAGTCAAAAATTAGCTCATAGAACGGGCTGGAGAGTAAAAGGTTCAGGACGGCTGAGCTGATCTCAGCTGTTGTGCTTGCTTTTCTTTGACAGCCTATGAATTCCCCTTAAATAGAAGCATCATTCTTCTATTTATATCTCTGCTAAGAGTAATCTTGAACGAAGGTTGATACCTTTGAATACCTCCAACATTATATCCCAAGCTGGCTATTGTTAGACTACTACTGTTGAGCATGTAAGACGATTTTGCCAAAGTATGACTGGTCTCTATATGACTGGTCTCTTCAAAAATGTAGAAATTCGTAAACGTGAAAAATTACATAGCCAAAATAGATAGGCAAGGACAGATCATGGTCAAAATGATTTTAACACAACTAAGACACGAGACAATAAATGTGTCGATACAGACTTGCTTACTTACTTAGTCGTTCTTCTTATTCCCGGGGGTGGGGAGGTGATGACGATTTGCAACGGCCACAAATTGCCAGCACGCGAAAATCAAATGCAACACTTAGATAGTAATCTATGTAATAACTACTAGTACCCGCGGTGAATATTTTAAAGTCAAAATGAATAAGGAAGTACGTAAAAAGTGAAAACCCTCCCTCGGCTCCAATAGCTGCTAGCCGAGGTGTCCCTTGGAAAGACTCCGGTAATAAAGAGATTTTTAAAAAAAAATTCAATTATTGCACAAAAATTGTCTGGAAAGTTCTTTGAGTACAGGGTTGATTAGAGGGTGGAAAAATAAATAATAAAAAGACAATGCGTCTTACTAGGACAAAAGACAAGAAAAACCAACGTTGCGGCCATAAGGCATTCGTCAGGGACAGACGACGTTTTGAGAACAACATTTTTGGTATAAGGTCTGCTCTCTTAAAGTTCTTCCTTGATTGTCTGGTATTAGCTAACGGAGGTTTTCAAGTCGTTTGTATTCGGTAGCAACTTCCGATGCTTTAATTTTCAAAATTTCGCTAATACATCTTCTCGATGTCTTTGATATTTTGGGCATGCGCCCTAATATAACCGACAGGCATTACGTCAATCTTTAACGGAACGAGCCTTCCTTAAACGAGGCAAGCTTACTTAAATTAAAAAATCTATCCATAATATCTGGCACATCCTGTCCACACAATCTTTTCAACAAATCTAATCATAAAGGCGTGTTAATGTGCATTAGTTCTGCTCTCTCTCTCTCTCTCTCTCTCTCTCTCTCTCTCTCTCTCTCTCTCTCTCTCTCTCTCTCTCTCTCCTCTCTCCCTCTCTCCCTCTCTCTCTCTCTCTCTCTCTCTCTCTCTCTCTCTCTCTCTCTCTCTCTCTCTCTCTCTCTCTCTCTCTCTCTCTCTCTTTCTCTCTCTTTCTCTCTCTTTATCTCTCTTTCTCTCTCTCTTTATCTCTCTTTCTCTCTCTTTATCTCTCTCTTTATCTCTCTTTCTCTCTCTCTTTATCTCTTTGTCTCTCTCTCTCTCTCTCTCTCTCTCTCTCTCTCTCTCTCTCTCTCTCTCTCTTATTTTACTTTCACAACGTTGAATTCCTAAGTTAAAATGCAAAATGCATGTTAAAATAAATGAAATCAGTATAAAAGACGAAAGAAAGGAAGGGCAGAATATCAGACGGGCCTGCGTGTCCAATTTTTAATCCTTTGAAAATAAAATTCGTTCTTTCGTTCTTTCCCCCCCCCCCCTCTCTCTCTCTCTCTCTCTCTCTCTCTCTCTCTCGTTCTCTCACTTTAGTTAATCTGCATCTTCTATCTCTGCATTACTTCCAATGACCTCCATTCTGTGGCTTAAATGCACCTACCTGTCATGGGGTATTTTGAAGTTAGAATATAAATTGTTCTTTATTGTGTGTGCATTGGGAGCTTCGCTATATTGAGTGTTTGTGAGCTGGTTGAGTAACTGTCAAATGTTTTAGTGTGGTACAAAAGCAGGTGTGAGCTGACATGAGTCAGAGTTTGTTGGGAATGTACACAATGTTGGGCATTGTAGTTACTGGTCAGTATATAACAAATGTCTATGTTAGAGAAAATAAACACCTATGCAGGCCACCAAGAACCCCTTTTATCAGTAGTAAAACGTCGAAAGCTTGCCTGGTTTGGGCATGTAACCAGTGGCGTATTCTCTATGTGTGCTGTGCGTGCTGCACACACCTATGCCCGAAAGAAAATAAAAATTTAATTTATTATTCTATAAAATATTTCTCTTCTAAAGTTCTCTTTCGGACCGCACGCATCAGGATAACGGATTTTCCCGCATAGAATCTACGAGTATATCACGTTTCAGTTTCCCAGACGCGTTTTATAGTGCAGTTTTTATTGGTTGGTTACAATCGCCCGAAGTTTCTTGGATAATTCCGTCACAATGCGTGCGGCACCTTTTCGGATTCACGTCTGAAGATTGGATTGTGTTTATCGGGGTCATGGCCTGATACGTCAATACAATACGAACATGCGTGCGGTGGTCTTGCAGCTCTCGGGTTGTAAAAATCGGCTGTGTCCGTCCAGTGTTTTTTGTGATTAATTTTTGTTAGTTGCCGTTAATGCAGATTATTACAGTGACAGTGAGTTTCAAGTTGTAAGTTAATTAGTATTTCGGAGATAATTGACAAATACCCCTAATAACTATCGTTACGTAATTGAATATATTTGGTTGTTAAATTAAGAGGGGAAGAAGTTAAATAGTAGGCGTACATATTCATTTTAAGAAGCAGCACGCCTAGCTCGCATTACCAGGATACGCCACTGCATGTAACTCGTCATGACTCTCTTTCGAAAACGATCCTCCAGGGAACAGTCGAAGGTAAACGGAGAAGAGGAAGGCAAAGAAAATCCTGGGCTGATAACATCAAAGAACGGACAGGACACGGTTTTTCCACACTTGTACGCATTGCTGAGGATAGAGAGCAGTGGCGGACCCTGTCTGCTGATGCTTCCACCATGGCACCCCTACGACCCATGACGGGTTACGGGTTGAGATGATGATATGAGTGACATGAGCAGGGGTTAGTGGTGGACAGAAAAGAGTGGATGAGTTCAAAGGGGGCAGTTGAGTTTTGAGAAGGGCAGGTTGATTGTCTTCAACTCCTGCGGTGTCGTTGGCTGTTGTTTTGAGTTGGTAGTTGAGTTCATGCTGTCCATATTATGAGAGATTATTTTTTTTTAAAATATGTTTTGGTTGATTTATACTACTTTCAGTCTGAAAATATTGTTTCTTAAATAAAATGTTGCCTCGTTTTGGCGAGGCGCGTCCCGTTCAACCTAGTCGGTTATATTAGGGCGCATGTCCAACTATAATAGACCTTTTTCTCTTCTACTTTCAGTGGAGCTTCTGTTTGGCAGTGGAACTTTGGTCCCATTACATGATGTATGACTTTAGGATGCTGAATCACTGCCTACTATGTTCGTGCAATGTGGATATACTGTATTGTAATGGGGACTGAAGAAATGGAGATGTGTTGTTTTTATGTTTTATTTTCACATACATGTGAAATTTTTGGACGATGTGTCGTTAGTATATGTGTAGTATTGTCACTAAAGGACGCAGCCAAGATCATGGCTCATTATTGGGTCTTATCGTACAATTGGGTCGTGACAGCATCTACCTATAGACAAAATGTAGAATATAACAGCAAATTTTCGTAGAATAATAGCATAAACCAACTTTAAATGTATAACCGTCTTTACCTATATAGATAGATAGATAGATAGATAGATAGATAGATAGATAGATAGATAGATAGATAGATAGATAGATAGATAGATAGATAGATAGATAGATAGATAGATAGATAGATAGATAGATAGATAGATAGATAGATAGATAGATAGATAGATAGACACAGACAGAAAGACAGACATAGATAGATTGATAGATAGATAGATAGATAGATAGATAGATAGATAGATAGATAGATAGATAGATAGATAGATAGATAGATAGATAGATAGATAGATAGATAGATAGATAGATAGATAGACAGACACAGACAGACCGACAGACAGATAGATAGATAGATAGATAGATAGATAGATAGATAGATAGATAGATAGATAGATAGATAGATAGATAGATAGATAGATAGATAGATAGATAGATAGATAGATAATTTCTATTTGTACTCCTTAGACCATGGGACAACTCTGCAGGTCGCCTGAACAAAGCGTTCATAAGCTCTTGTCTTGCAATGGTGGCTTCAGCAGCAGTTCGTATTTACATGATGAGGTTGCAGTACAATGCACAATCTCATATTCGTGGCCATGTACGACATGCCGGGGAGCACACCTATTCTCTCTTTGTCTCATCAGCGAGAACTATACAGGATATATATATATATATATATATATATATATATATATATATATATATATATATATATATTATATATATATATATATATATATATATATATATATATATATTATATATCATTTCACATAACGGTGACATTAACTAACCATCAAAGTTACCCGACTTAACTGCCCCAAAAGGTTTCCTCTGGTAATATTTCTTTAAAATGTAAAAAAGGGTGTTAGGCAGGGATGTATGGTGTCACGTGATCTGTTCAGTCTGTCCAGTGAAAATATACCAGGTATATCATTCGGTGGACATAATATAAACAACTTGAGATACGCTGATGATACAGTCTTAATAGCTAAAAGTGAAAAGGAGCTGCAGAAATGGTTGATTCAATAGTGATAGAAAGTGAAAATACAGGCCCCAGCCTCATTTGCAAAAAGACAGAAGTAATGGTCATCGCAAAGAAAAGGGGTTTCCCAGAATGTACTATCAAAGTAAGTGGAACTGTTTTAAAACAAGTCAATAAATTCAAATACCCGGGCATATTACTAACAATGGATGGAAGATGCATTTCAGAAGTGAAGAGCAAAATAGCTCAGGGAAAAGCAGCATTCTATAAAATGACGAGTATTTTATGCAACAATTCTTTGTCATTGGAAGTAAGAAAGAGAGTTCTTCATTGTTATATAGAACCAATCCTGACATATGGGAGTGAGTCATGGACAATTAGCAAACACATAGGGAAGGCACTAAAGGCAACAGAGATGTGGTTTTACAGAAGAATGTTAAAAATACCATGGACAGCCAAAAAGAGAAATGATGACGTCCTGATAGAGGCCAATGCGCAAAGGAAACTTATTTCACAAGTTAGAAAGAAGCAATCCACTTTTTGGAGCATACTATGAGAAGAGGAAAGCTGGAATATATCGTAACAACAGGTAAGGTTGAAGGAAAAAGAGATAGGAGAAGACAAAGACAGAGACAATACTGGACCGTTTGAAATCGTGGCATGGAAAGAAGTTAACAGCAGAATTAATAAATTGTAATGGAGACAGGGAGCTGTAGAGAGACATGATATCCTACGCCACTAGTCACGGTACTTGAAGAAGAACGATATTTAAAAGTAAACGGTCTACATTTATAAACCACGGACAGTTGAAGCTTTGAAGCAGATTAGAACAGATAAGATTCACGGAATGATGCAAGAAACCCTGCGTGTTGATATTGGTAATATTCTGTTGACAATACATTCATTTATTACGTATCAGGATCACTAGTTGAGTAATGTTATTTTTCATTCTCAAGTTACTTAAATCTGCATGTGTCAGATGTATATTAATATTAAAATTAATTTATAAAATAGCTTTTATTTTTAACGTAAAATTCCTACATACTTTTTTTGGACCCTGATGTAGCCACCATCAGTCATTAGTGGCTAGGGGAATGAGGCTCCTTTGAGGCGATAGTCTTCACCTGCTTTCTTTTTCCTGGTGTTCCTTTCGTCGTGTTCGTTTCTCTTCAGCTTGTTTGTAAGAGCTTACCGCCCAAATCTGAAGAGGCGCCGTAGGGAGCTTCGCCACTTGATGAGATCGGCAGCTTCATTTTTCCAGGTTGCTCGATTTATGTCCAGGGTCTTCATGTCGTAATCGCATACATCTTGGAAGTTCAAGTGTGCCCGCCCGGCTATTCTTTTGCCATCTGCCGATAGTCTGTAGACAATATTTGAACTATAGGCGTGTAGCGAGAGGAAAGATATAATGATGGTGTTATTATCCTGGACAAGTAGATGTATCAAATGATACCAGGATAGTGCCAGATAAGAGACTGGTCTTACAAGAAATACCCCATTCTCTGAAGAGTAATAGTGTATCGACATCACACGTATAGTCAAGTTGTATAGGTTCCTAGATGAGATAATAATGTGCTATCTAGTTTCCTATGGGCTCCTCTCCAGACTAACCTTAGACAATAACTCTGCTAGGGGTAATTAAATACACAACAAGAATTTTAAACCAAATTTAAATATACTACTCGTCAAAAGTCAAGGGCCACTTAGAAAAACCTTGGTTGAAACCATAAAACAAATCTGATATAAACGTAATTGGTATCAGTCAAAACGGCATTTATTGAATACCAAATTGACATGTCACGTAAAGAAATGGAAACACACATTCAAACGCAATGAAGCTGTGAAGTGTGTCACCCATCTTTTTAAAAGTCAGCATCGAGTCCACAACGGTCCGAAGAGCATCCTGAGGAACAGCTTGCCATTCCTGAAGCAGAAATGCAGTCAGCTGTGCAACATCCATTGGCAGGGGGTGATTTGTTGACAATCTTCGACCAAGGACATCCTAGAGGTGCTCAATCGGAGAAAGGTCAGGTGAATGAGCTGGCCACGCCATCCTGATGATCCCATGTTGCTGAATAAACTCATTCACCACACGAGCTCGATGGGGTCGAGCGTTATCATCTTTGAGGATGGCATTACCATCTATGGCCTCCAGAGCAGGCTGAACAATTGGTCTCAAGATTTCGTTCTGGTATCTTGGGCCGGTCAAGTTGCCTTGGATGATGTAGAGTGGGGTCCTGCTGTGTCTGTTGAAGCCTCCCCAGACAATGACAGAACCCCTACCATAACGATCCACCTCTCGAATTGTGTCATCAGTAAATCGCTCTCCTGGTCGTCTCCAAACTCGAATCCTGCCATCATTGAATGACACAGTGAAGCGAGATTCATCAGTGAAGAGAACTTGACTCCATTGTTGCCTTGTCCATCGGATGTGCTCGCGACACCAGGCAACACGGGCTCTGCGATGAGCAGGAGTAAGAGGAATTCTGACTGCAGGACGTCGAGCAGCCAGTCCAAATTCATGTAAACGTCTGCGAATGGTGCTTTGACTGACATTAACGTTTACAGTTTGTCTCAGCTGACATCTTAGAGTGGAACAAATCACTGTTCGATGGCGCAGGGCTGACAACAAGAGGTACCGGTCATCATGTCTATTGGTGCATCTAGGGCGACCTGGCCGGTGGCGATCCTCCACACTTCCTGTGGCCTGAAATCTCTCCAAAATTCTTTGGATAGTAGAGTGTGACACTGCAAGCCGTCTAACAACCTCACGGACAGATAAACTACAAGGGGATTGACATAAGTCTTGGGCCTGACCATGAAGGACATGTCACAGAGAGCCTAAATTTTGTATAGTGTTTATTCCTTTTCAATATAGCCACCGTCTGAATTGACACATTTCTGTCATCTCTGCTTGACCTTGAAAAGACCTTGGGAATAGAACACCCTATTTTTTCAAACTAAACCAGTCATCACATGCCAGTATAACCTCTTCATCGCTGTCAAAATGATTTCCTTTTACCGGTTTTTTTAAGATTTGGGAATAGAAAAACAGTCTGATGGAGCCAAATCTGGAGAATATGGTGGGTGTGGAAGAATTTCAATATTCAAATCGTTGGCTGCTAGCTCCACAAGCCGTGCTTTGTGAGAGGGCGCGATGTCTTGAAGCAAAGGAAGATTTTGAGTGCGCGTTATCCCTCGTTTCCTGGTCACAACCTTTCTTAGTTTGGTGAGAAGATCTGCATAGTACTGTCCATTAACTGTGTTGCCACGAGGCAGATAATCTTTCAAAAGGATACCTTTGCCGTCCCAAAAAAGCAGTCAGCATCACTTTTCCTGCAGATTTCTGCGCTCTCGGCTTGACAGGTGTTAGGGAGCCCGGGGTTTTCCATTGCATGCTGGCAATTTTGGATTCGGGGTCATAATGGTATACCCAAGTCTCATCTACTGTCACCATGGTCTCCAAAAAAATTTTTGACTGACACTTTTTGAGCAACTGTTGACAGCACTTTACCCTCGTTTGCTTCTGTTCACGTGTCAACAGTCGCGGAACCCAGCGTGCACACACTTTTCTCATGTTCAGTCTGTTGTGTAAAATTCTATAAACTGTTCTTTCATTTAGTTTTACTTCACTAGCTATCTCCACAATTGTCATTTTTCGATCCTGTTCAAGTCAATGATTTTCTTCACTTTTGTTGCATTTTCATCGTTGCACTCTGAGGCTGGTCTACCAGATCTTGGCAGATCAGCAAGATTTGAGCGGCCGCACTTAAACTGTTGACACCAGTTTTTTTACCGAAGTATATGAAGGACAAGAATCACGAAACATTGGTTCAATCTCCCTGTGTATTTCTGTAGGTCTTTTTCCCTGAAACATCAGAAATTTTATCACAGCTCTGGCCTCCTTCTTTTCCATTGTTTTGTCAAATCTTTGGAGCAGCAGATCCGGTCAATAGGATACATTGCGCCGTGCACCTTAGCGGGAAAACCCATTGAAGAAACAAACGCGTACTTTACACATTCAGTGCAAATATGATGAACTTTAAATTTGCCAAGTTTCATCTTCCTCCTTTGACTCCTTCATGGTCAGGCCCAAGACTTATGTCAATCCCCTTGTACTTTCAAGCCACGCTATAGCCCTCATTCTTTGTAAGGTGTCAAGACTTCTTCTCGGTGGCATGGTTTTTGCAAGTGATGAAACTATCCTAAGTCTGCTGATTGTCACGAAAAGTCGCCATTGCACGTGGAATGTCAATCAGCACGATTACTTCACCTGTTTGGTTGTACGGAAGTTTGAAAAAACAGATTAAAAATGTGAATTTATGGTCAGCAAACCAAATTGCACGTGATCACCATGGTTGTCGGTGAGTTGTTTTTATGCTTAACGTGCATAGAGGACTGTCAAAGAAAGATATTTCACCCATTTTTACTAAAAATTTCCTTCATTTAATCATTGTATGCGCTTATATAAAAGTGTATTGAAAATAATAGGGTGGCCCTTGACTTTTGACGTGTAGTATAATTCACTGAAGACTCTGGGTACAATTTAGAATTTATTTATGTACAAGATCTTTTCTTCTTTGTTCTTTGTTAATTTTTCAAATAAAATTCAATTGAATACAAAATAAAATTATGGGTCACTTTCATATATATATATATATATAACACATGTACAGTTAATTTCTTAAACTAATATAGTTCAATTTCATTGTTTTATTGGTTCCTGATGGAATCTGTCTCTATTTTTGTGCTTTCTTGAATAGATGAATATAAGAATATAAATGTTACTTTATGATTCATATGACCGTCAAATGTCTTCTATATATACCACAGTTTTTCATCATTATATAGTCTATTCGTAGTGGGTTAATTTGGTGTTGTTTGAAAATTGAATAGTAGCCCAACACTGAGCTACTCGTACTTATCTGAAGCACAGTCCTTCCTAGGCCTCGTACAGCAGTATGATTGGATAGAACCCCACCACTGCGAGTCCTCCACTCGTCAAGATGATACAGTTAATACTGGCAAAGGCTCTGACAAAATTGAGCATCTAATTGCTGACTTGGGCACTAGAGATTGTGTATGACACTCAGGTCAGGATATAACCTGAAACAATATATACAACCTACGTAGTATCGCTCATTGTTTTCTTAGCCTGACAGGAGGTAATATGAGACAGTTCAGACAAGCTGTGGTTAATTAAAAGAGACAAAGTAAGTCACGAATAACTCAATTTATTCATGTTCAAGCACAATAGTTCTGTAATTCACTTGTTACAGTTATGTCAATGATTTGCTTCAATAAAATCATATAGGCCTTATGGTAATCATTGTGTCATATATCAAATAATACAGAAAATCAAACTGTTATAGTCATTCCTTCCTCCAGTTTGGATAGTCCTTTCCAGCAAGCATAATATCTTTAAAACGCTTTCCACAACCAACTTGCTCAATCCATTCGTTCTACTTAATTATTACGCAATACAACTAAACCTATACACTTCGGGTTTTCCTCCAGAAATAACACAATGATTCTACACCTGCCAATATTTCTTTAACACACATTGATAATATATTTACATATATATTTAATTAACATCTCGCTTACCCTCAATTACAGACAGGCTTTTAATGGTTACACTGTCTGCTCACACTTCTGCAGATGGCAACGGAGTTGATATAACTGCTTGAGCTCTGTGCCTGTAGTTTGAAATAGGCGGCGAGTGTGTCTATGTCATGCGTTCTCTCCCCTTTTATAATAGCCTTGCGGATGTACGAGGTGACAACTGGACCAAGGTACGTTTGCATGCATCCAAAATCATATAGGCAAGGCAAGATGTGCTCAGATAGTAAATCCAAAATAATTCTGGAATCCTTATTTCTGCACCGATTTTCTCCATCATAGGCTTATTTTACTCACATGAATGAGCTCTATCACTATGGATATTCCTTTTATCTTATAGTTTATCCGATGTCTTACTGGCGCAGCCGAAAAATGGAAAAAACACAACATGGAACATGTTCCACTGTCTTCTATTCATAATAACTTCGGCTCTACAACACATCCAGTGAATCTATTGCTATCTGCCTAAAGCTAATGATCCCTATTATCGAATTGGGTCCTTCTTTACCCAGGTATTCCATGCTTAGTTGCACACTGCTTTCCGAAATATCCTTAACACTTACACTTTTGTTTCCTCCATGTCTAGCGTACCTTCCGACACTATTTATACCAAGCTAGCTTTTCATTGGTTAGTTACATCCGTGGGGTTCGTACGGTGATAATTTTTGAATGATGCCGAGATATGAATCAGACTTCATTACAAGGCGTAGCCTTTAATATAAAATAACGACAAAAGGGTGTAAAACATTTGGTAAGTTAGGAGAGATGTTGTGACAAAGGTATAGCACATGAGACAAGAAGATTCAATTTTTGAGAACCCCCGAAGCAATACAACGTGACAAACCAGATCCAGTAATTATCCCACGTCCTCAAACTTAAGAATTAGCTTTGTTAAATACCTTGTGTGTGCCAAATAATATATTTGAGGATAACTGAAGCAAAAATTCCAGCGAAAAATGCGGCAATACCACACGTAGTTGGCGACGGACGTAGAGAGAAGCTGTGATGGGATTTCAAAACTACAGTTGCTGGAATCTGTTTTAATACGCTTTCTTTTTTAGTGTTATTTGAATCTTTAATATATTTTAGGTAATAATTTGATTGTGCATACATGCTTTTGGTATTCCATTCTTATATTTTCTCCGTGTGATCTTGTGTGTTTTGTTGTTCCCATACATGCGTACTTCGTATGTGCAATGTCGTGTTTGTTTGAGGCGGAAGAAAAAATCATAGCATATTTAGTCTTTGGAAGCTGTGTGTAGGGTGGATGGATGTTGTTTAACTAGGTGTGACGAAACGTTTGTACGTGTACTTTTGACCCCTCACTCACGCCTTCATCCGCTCTTTATTTGGCATATCTTATGCACATTCATTCAATTTTTTTTTTGCTATGCCCACTACCAGACTTGTTTACGTTTCGCCAGGTAAATCGTAATATTACCAGGCTAATTAGACCGTTCAGCGGATAATACTTTTTTCACGTAAGTCGTTTAGCTACCTTTGATAGAGGCGATCGGTGTTTGTACAATATGGTGGCGAACGAGCGATGTAGGGAGGCCATATTGTCTGTCTGAGAGATCCGTCTGGTGGATCTACGCCAACACAGGTGATAATTAGATATTTGCTTCCGCTGGCTATCCCTTCTCAGTGTCCCTGGTAAAATCTACTCTAGAATCCTAGAGCAGAGACTCCGACGCCTAGCTGAGCCACAATTGGATGAGGTCCAGTGCGGATTCCGAGCAAACCGAAGTATTCAAGACCTAATCTTCACACTCAGACAGCTGAGTGAAAAGGTCCTTGAGTATAAGAGTGAGATCCATCTTTGTTTCATAGATCTGGAATAGGCGTTTGACAGGGTCCCCTGGAGCAAACTTTGGGACTGTTTGGCAAGGAAGAATATTCCAGCACCTCTGATTCATGCTATACAGAGCTTCTACAAGTCTTGCAGAAATTATGTGAGGACAGCAAACCATAAGTCAGAAGAGTTCAGGACCACCACTGGTGTAAGACAAGGTGATATCCTATCACCTTACCTCTTCTTACTCCTTATGGACGATGTCATCAAGGCATGTAAGGAGAGAACAAGAAAGTATTCAGTGGGGTACTGGAAGATGAGACAGGTCTATATTTCGGAGCTGGCATTTGCTGATGATGTTGCCCTGATTGCTAAATCAGAGGCACATCTCCAATCCAACCTGCAAGTCTGGAAGGAAGAGCTGGAGAAGAGAGGGATGGTCATAAGCAGCTCTAAAACAAAATCCATGGTGATATCACGAGAAGAAAGAAAACATCAGATTAAGTTGGGAGAACAGGTCCTGGAGCAGGTCGACCACTTTAAATATCTCGGAGCTATTATAGACCGAAAGGGAGGCATCAAAGAAGAGTTGGCCACTCGAAAAGCAGCGGCTGGGAGACTTTTTCAGGCCATAAATCGTGGATTCCTCAGCAAGAAAGAGGTTGGTAAGAAAACGAAGATGGCTGTATACCGCTCCACCTATGTCCCAGTCTTGACATATGGATGCGAGACGTGGGCAATGACTACAACCCACAAAAGCCAGATCCAAACCTCAGAAATGAGGTATCTGAGGAAAGTGGTTGAAGTAACAAGAAGAGACATGGTCCGCAACCAGACGATCCGTCAAGGCCTAAAATCCCATCCGCTGCAGACCCAAATAGAACAGTCCCAACGAAGATGGTTTGGCCATGTCTGCAGAATGGGAGAAGATCGGCTACCACGACAAGCATGGGAAACAAAGAGCCAGGAATCCAGACCTCCAGGGCGACCCAGAGTCCGCTGGGAGGACAACATTAGACAATCTTTGAAGGACCGAGGACTAGAATGGAACCAGGCCAGGAAGAAGACAGCTGATAGAATGGTCTGGCACTCTCTCTTCCAAACCTCTACACCTCACGGTAGAAGGGGAACGACTAAGTAAGTAAGTAAGCTTCCGCTGGCCAGTCTTGGTATCAATATTACAGATATATGTCTGGGGAGACACGATGGTGAGAAAATATCTAGACAGGAAATAAGAAAGAGGTCACGCGTTGGAATTTTAAAATGTAATATTTTAAAACACGCGAGGGAAATTATATTAAACACCCACACCAACATATATCAGAGCTTCCCACTGGCTTAATTTGAGAGCAGGAAAAGACTTTGACTTCCATTGAAAAATTCGTCGGAAGTACAATCTGAGATTTTGAACTGAGAATTGGAAATATAATCTAGCCAAATCGGAGTCATGGATCAGATTGCATTGCTCGTAATTTACCAGAGCCAGAGAGAGAAGGATCGGACAAAGAATTCCAAAATTATAAGTGACAGATCAGAGTATTTGGGCATCTCTGAAACTTAAAAGTAAACCCGCATTTTTAAATACAAAGACTGAAAACCTAAGTAATCAGATCACCCGTCGTAAGAGGAATACAAAATTTCCAGACCAAGTGATTCGAAAGCGTCCAAAGTGCTGTGTCCATTCTAAACTGTGCCAGGAGATTGTGTTCCCAAAAGTAACTTTCGGATCGTGGAACAAAGCTATCAGACTCTTCGTGATACGAAGCTGAAAGACGAAAGTTCTAGACTAAAAGCAGGGAATCAACACTAACTGCCTAAATTGGACAAGTTGTGTGAAGACGTGCCCTCATAACAGAAGAATTGACGAAACTACGGCTGCAGTAGTCATGGATTCTAAGTTAAGTTCTTACTTAAAGGCAACAGCAAAGAACATTAACATTCCTCTATCCAGTCTCTATGAAGATAAAACTTTCATCTAAAATTCACCATCATTTCATCTCTGTTTTTAACCTGAACTAATTGATTATTAAATTTGTTACCTGTTATTTTAAAACTAAACAATCATTGTTAATTCAGTTATTATAGGTATGAAAGCAAACGTATGAGCAAGACTCTTTAATATATATATATATATATATATATATATATAATAGATATATATATATATATATATATATATATATATATATATATATATATATATATATATATATATACATATACATACGTATACATATACATATATATATATATATATATATATATATATATATATATATATATATATATATATATATATATATATATATATATATATATATATATACTTCTAGATATATATTTACATCTATAGAGCAAATACTTATAAAAAAGAATTTCGCTGGATCTACAACAGCTTGGGGCTTGAAAGGGCTAAAAATCACTGCTTAATTCTTCACAAAAGACGACGGATCAAATATAAGTTAACAATTGCTCTGCCCTATGCAGAATTGTTCTTGACTTCTGAAAATATCTTGTGGACTCCCTTGGGATAGAAGAGTCATTACCCTTCTATCTACAACTCTGCGAAAAGTAATCTTGTGCGAAAGTAGACACCTTTGACTACCCATTTTAGATACTCTTGAGTTTTGGCCTCTGGTGGACCACTACTGCAAAGCAGGGGAGGCAATCCGGGACAATTGGGAGCTCGTCCGGGATAGAGTACCTGAAGATTAATTCCCCTTGAAATCTGACAAGAAATTTTAGATTTACAGAAAGAGCATTGTTTACATAGATCTGCTCTGTAGTGAATTTCTAAATACAATATCTAAATTAATATATAACAATATAGGGCATAAAGGCAAAGATAAGAAGGTACAAAAGAATTTTCTGATGAAACGGTTGTTGTCGCCTACGCCTTCAGATTATTATTTGCTAACGAATAGCCGAACAAAACGGTACCCTATTTTTCAAATTCGTCCTTGACATAAACACCCACTTTTTCCTAGTTCTAAGAAACATTTCACAAAAAATGCATTGTGGAACGAGGAGGGACAAGGATAGATGAAAATGCTAATTCGTTTCGCATTGATTTCAAACTAAAAGCCAACACTAGCACAGTGGCAAGCCTTGCTTTAGGGGTTTCCCCAAATACAATGAGAAAAGTTAGAATTGTGGACACTACGTCATGTAAACATGTTAAGCTCTTATTATGAATGACCTAAGCTCTCGTAATTATCTCGTAAGTACACGAGGAAAGAAGTGAACAGGAGGTTGTTTAAAAATAAACAACCAACATAGAAAAAAAGATAGAATTTTGAACCAACCCACATAGCCCCTTAAAAATTGTATATTCGTGTACCTGAAGACATGCTGACCAAGAATATGTTATTAGTTATATAAATAGTCCCTTAACTAATTAAATATTGATAAAACAATACATAGAGATCAGAGATACTGTCAGGTCAAGTCAGATCTGCTTAGATTGGATCTCATATTTTTTGGGAAAAAAGTAGGTGACAGATAGGCTGGGATGGTACAGTGAATCTGATTGGGTGACATTTGAAGTGAGACTAAATATTATTGGCTGACCTTTGAATAAACATAAATAGCCTAAGTAACGTGGGAAAAGTTTGAATCGTGATTTTTTGAAAAGACTGTTTACAACCTTGTAAAATTAATAGCGATTGGCTAACTGAACATGAATAGCTAAGTTGCGCACATAATTTTTTTCCTAAGACTGTGTGTAATTAATCGGTATGAATTGTACACTTTAAATTTTTTGTGATCTAAGGCAGATAACCTTTGTTTAAACTATGGGTAAATTGTACTATGGGGGTTAACTTCTCTTGTTGGTTGACTCGTTGGTTATCTTATCTTGTGTCTTGACTCGCTGATTCATTTATTCGAACGATGTCTCCTTATACGGTAGTATCAGTCAACAATTTCTTGGAATGATTGAAACTAGGGTTGAGTTTTATTCCCATGTCCATATAAGGCGTGATTTCTGAACATAGCTTTGTTGAAATGGTTCCTTCATCGTTTCGTTGTGAGTGTTAGTCAGATATATGCGTTCTGCGCATGTCTAAACTTTAAGAAAGTTACAATCGTCTTCCGCCCAGGGATTCGACGAGATGTACTGAGCAGAGATAGGACGCTTCTGCGTCTGTGATTTTGTTAGGGAATTCTATAGTCCTCCTGTGAGTTAGTTAGCTAACGAGGCTTTCCCTATATCATTTAAAACCACCTGGAGGCGTATGTTTTGTGGTGTTGATTCTGAAGAAAGGTAATACCTCCTTTATTGAACTCTATGATCTACCTAGATGTTAGACATTTTGTCGATCTCTGCTCGCTTGTGTGTTACAGAATGGAGAGGTCCTTTTACTAGGAAATTTCACCACCGGTATCTTTATACCTGAGATATATATATATATATACACGGGTCGCTCTAGGCCCAGGGAACAATTATTATGTTCTAGGATTTTCGCTATGCCAGCGATTGCACCTATGTCGAGGGTTAGACTTAGGGATGCTATAAAGGTCAGTGTTACGCGTATGTTTGTACACATCAGTGCATTCTCTAAGGGAAGGCATTGATGTGAACCGATGAGGTAACACATAGACGCACTACTAGTAAACCACTCTATTATAAGTATAAGTGACGTCAGTTTTCACTAAAAATTAGGTATGCACGTCGGCGGTAGACTTGTAACGCCCTCTCGTGGGCTGTGTACTGGAAGGTGTTCGGACGCAAGTGTGAGAGCTCGGACTGTGTTTGTAGAAGTCCACTGTATAAATTACAGATTCTATGAAGAATATATTTCTATGTGTGCTTGTGATGGATGGCGTGTAAAGGAAAGTATTTAGTACAATATTAAATGACTTTTCGACAAGTTTGATATGTGTTGCGGGGCTTTATACGATTCACTTCTTTTATTGTTGTTGCGGCCCCGTCTTCTATTTCAGTGGTCGTTGTGGAAAGCCACCGTTCTCATTGATTCAATAAGCTTCTTAGTTCTGGTCATTTGATTCATTAATTCTTGATCGTGCTATTGTTGGAATAGTTACGCGAATGTGAGTTAATACTTTCTGTCTGTCACAAGGTTTGAACTCAGTATCATAATTGTTGAATTTGTAACTTCAATGAACGTGATAAGTCTCTTCTCGAGTCCACACAATTTTTAATATACATTTCAAACAGTAGACAGTCCATGGAGGTTGATTATGAAAACATTATATATTAGAATTGAATCATACATCATAAATGCTATCCATGCATTATAGTCCTGGTCCAATAATATGCAACACTATAGTCAGAACGTCGTAACTATATGTACGCGCGGTTGGGACATCCAACGGCCGACAATGAGATTAGACGTCTGGCGATATAAAACGAATGTGGACCATAATTTCATCCTTCCTTGACTTTAGTTAAAATTACTAACCTCGATACATTCCTCTCTTCATAAGAATATCGGACTGACCCATGTCCGTACTGCAATAACATATGTGCGGCAATATCATGCCTACCACTGGAAGGATTATAGGACACGTCTTATCCGTTTGACGGTCATCTAAGAAAAAGGGTGTGGTAACCTAGTCACGGTGCGTGACATACCAACGCATACACGTCATAATCAATCGTGTGTATCGCGTACACTAACTAACAATTATTTACATTATATTAAACGTAGTCACCTATTAATCTTATGCTGTTAACCTCTAGCAGACCATGCCAATAAAATACCTTAACAATTCCCTGTCCACTGGGGGAAAAAAAAAATCTATTAGATAGATTTTTTTTTTAACAAAAACCCATCTGAAAAAATACCAATATGTTAACAATATCAAAAAAAAAAAAAAAAAAAAAAAAAAATTTTAACGAGATTGCGGCATATGGCCTACGACGTTCTGTCTAGAACCAATGTCGTGGTCATGTCGACTAACCAATAGTCATGTAATATATTCATTATTTATATCATAAATAAATATAAATGGTAATAAGAACTAAAAGAGAATGGTAATGTCGATCTCTAATTAAATAATTAATTAACTTAAAATATGTCGTGATAAAATGTCATGTCAGACTAATTTAAAGTGTTAAAATTAAACTAAATAACTATACTAGGTATGGAATAAGAATAAGTTGTTGAAAATCTAATGTAAGAAAAATGAGAGGATCTGTTAAGAAAGACATAATAACGAATAAAGAATAAATTAGAGAAAGAAAAAAAAAATGATGTATAAATTTAACTAAGTTATGTGTGTTGAACATCAAGTAAGTGTAGTATTAAGTTATTAATACCTTTCTAACTAATTTAAACAATAGTATGCAATATAATCATGTAATTCTAAGAATATAATCAAAGAATTATGTGAGTTTTCTTTTCTTTCTTTCATTTTTTTAAGTTTCATTCATTTTTTTAAAATTCAACTCACTTGTCATTTTAATGCTGGAATGTCATTTATTTTCTCCGAAGTGTTTTGAAACAATGTTGTGACAAATGTAAACCAGGAAAGTCCCGGTGTAAAGACGAATATAGTGTCAATTGATTGCAGTCACTTTGCGTATAATTTGCCTATAGAAAGCAGCTGAGTAAATGGTTCATTCATGTGTCAAAAAGCAACGATGGTGCTATGTTCTTTGATTAAGTTTCTCTGTACATAGTATTGTCTTTGCGACAAACAACGTAAATTAGGAATCGACATCATTAGGATTTCGAGATAATGTATCTGCCAAGATGTTGTCGGATCCTGTGATGTACTCGATTGAAAACTCGAAGGGTTGGAGGAGTATAGCAAATCTGGTCAATTTTGGACTCTTGTGATTTGCTCGTTGTAGTGATGCTACGGCCCTTTGATCGGTTTGTACTACAAAAGGGGCTCCCAGTAGGAATTTTTTCTAGTTTGGTTATCGCCCACACGACGGCTAAGAGTTCGCGATCAACCGTAGAGTACTTCACTTCTGGTGGTTTCAGTTTTCGTGACACGTACAAGTTTGGATGGAGGATGTCGTCATGGTATTGGAGCAAACATGCGCCAATTCCGTAGTTACTCGCATCTGTACGAAGAATGAACTTTTTAGAAGCATCAATTAATCTCAAAATAGGTGGATTTGAAAATATAGAAATTATTTGCCGAAAAATTCTGTCACATTCGTCAGTCCATGTCACTTTCACTGGCATGTTCTTCTTTAGTAATGAGGACAATACAGCAGTGATGGATGACAAGTTAGGTACGAATCTACTGTAATATTGGACTAGACCTAACAAGCTTCTCACTTGTTTCTTCGTTTGAGGAACGGAAATGTTTAAAATTTTTGAAACTGTACTGGGTAATGTTCGGATATATCCAGCTCCAATAATGTGACCCAAAAAAGTGATCTCATGAAATGCTACCTGTAATTTTGTAGGTTTAGCAGTTAACTTGTACCTTCTCAAGGTATCAAAGACGTATCCAAGACCCAAAAAATGTTCCTCAAAAGATGAACTAAACAAGCATATGTCATCTATATATGTAATAATGTCTGGTCTACCTGAAAAAATGTGTCGCATCATGCGAACAAAGGTAGCTGGAGCGTTAACCAGCCCAAAAGGCATCACGTTCCACTGGTATAGACCTAGCGGAGTTGAAAACGCTGTGTAGTATTTTGCTTTTTCGGTTAGTGGTATCTGCCAATAACCTTTAGTTAAGTCTATCTTAGTAAATATAGTTGCTGTCGATAGACGTGGCAGTAAGTCATCGAGAAGTGGATGTGGTTCGCTATCAACTATCGTTTGTGCATTTAATTTTCTATAGTCGACGCATAGTCTAATGTTATTGTCCTTCTTTCGGACAATAACTAATGGAGAAGAAAATGGGGAATTACTAGTTTCGATAATTCCTAAAGATAACATCTGTTCAAGTTCCTTAGTAGTTTTAGTAAGAAAGTGTATAGGAACAGAATAAGGATGTACCCGAATTGGAGTATCCTCGTTAAGAGTGATGTCATGATTAATGACTGATGTGCGACCTGGAACATCGGTCAACACATCTGGATAAGATTGTAGCAGATCAGCAATCTTTTGATGCTGTTGCGGTGTAACCGACGAAGAGATGGTTACGTCCCGCCAAGATTCGCTAGATTGTACTACAGGTACAGGTAAAGCTAACTGTACCTCAGGAAAAGAAGATTCTTCTTCCTGGATAACGGATAAATTAGAATAGTGACATGTAGGTCTGAAAGTGTCATCTAATTCATGAAAAAATAGCTTGTAGATGTTCAGGTCGAGTATGAAATTGCTTGAGCATATTTATGTGAAATATTTTGTGATGTCCCTTAATGTCCAGGACATAATCAACATCAGAAATCTTATTGATAACCTGGTAAGGACCATTCCACGAGATTAGTAGTCTATTATTGTTATGTGGCAATAACACATAAGCTTGATCTCCTGGAAATAATTGACGTAATCGTCTATTACTGTTTTGGAAAGTTCTAGCTTTCTCTTTCGCAGCCTCAGATGAGCTGTTGCCATTTGACAGGCATCAATAATGTTATTCCGGAGATTAATTACATATTCATAGGATGACTGAGTGTCCTGAGTCATCTCAGAATCGATTAATAAATCTTTTATCAGTCCCATAGGACCTCTTGGAGGAGCGCCAAAGACTAAATGAAACGGAGAGAAGCCAGTTTGTTCATTTGGCACCTCTCGATAAGCGAATAACACCGCTGGTAGCACTCTGTCCCAGTCCTGTGGATGGTTAACTGTAACTTTATGTAGCATTTGTTTGAGTGTACGGTTAAGTCTTTCTACAGCACCATTACTCATTGGGTGATAAATGCTGCTGAGGTTTCTATCTATTTGCCAAGTCTTCATTACCTCCGTCATAGTCTCAGATATAAATTGAGAACCATGATCTGACAAAAGTTTTCTAGGAAAACCTACTCTAGAAAAGATCAAGTGTAGTGCATCAGCTACATCTGTGGTGGTGGTTGTTTTTAATGGGATGGCTTCTGGCCATCGTGTGCATTTATCGATGAAAGTGAGAATAAACCTATGTCCTCTGGCTGATGGTAAAAGTGGGCCAATGATATCAATGGCCATTTTGTCGAAAGGTCTCACCGATATATCACAAGCCTGAATAGGCGCCGTGTGAAAGGCTCCCCGTGCTTTCATCTCTTGGCATATCGTACAGGAGCGTACGTACCGTGAAATATCTCGTGATACTCCCGGCCAAAAAAAAGAAGATAATACTCGTGAACGTGTACGAGTATAACCCATGTGACCTGCACACTTAGAGTCATGTGCATGTTGAAGTATGTACCGCCTAAAAGCAAAAGGTACCATGACTTGTTGGTTTATCTGAGTCTGATGCATAACCCATCTCAATAAAATTTCTTTTTTAATACTAGACTTCTGACTATAATTTATGTTCCTAGCAAGAGTGTCATCCTTGTTGACCAGCGTAAAAAATTTTGTTAGTGACCTGTCTTCCCTCTGTTTTGCAGCAAATGATACTCGGTCAATAGCAGAATGAATCTCGATATTTTCATGATCATTTGTTTCCTTGTTTTCCGTGTCTATAGTCTCTAATTGTTTTGTATGTGCTCTGGTTATTGCTGCATTTCCGATGTATAGATTATTTTTTTCCCATTGAATAATCTCATCTGGTGTGCAATCTTTACTCCCGTGTATGCATCCCACCATAAGGTCGGCAATTGGGTTTCTTAACATGCATGCTTTAACATTGCCTGTGAAGAAAGGTGTGTCAATGTAAATAATAGCTGTTGGATAATATTCTATGGTTCCCCCCAAAGGTCATGCACCTGACATGTTCTCCAGTTGCACAATTTGGATGAACAAGTGTCTGACGGATTCCGATCGTGGTCGATCCCGAATCTCTTAAGACTGAGACGATGGATCCATTAACTTTTCCTCTGTTGAAGATCAGTGATCCTGTTCCGTCATTGACTGCTAGACTGACTTCTGGTAGAATATGCCCGCAGTTCAGAACTGTCTCTTTTGCTTTCTGAAATATAAGATTACATGTTGGGCAACTATTTGCCACGTTATAATTCATTGCAAAACAAGTAGACGATGACTGTATTTTTGTTATCAGTAGTTGAACTCTGAACCCTAGGGGTTGTAGCAGTAGTAACAGCTGCCCCTGTATTATGGTTATAAGTTGTCGATCTACGAGAATGAGAACGATGACGAGAATAATTAGATGAATTATCCCGTTGTCCTCTATTGTAACTGTTATCTCGATGTCTCGAGTTATAATTATCGCTATTGTTCCACTTGTAATCATTATTATAGTTATATGATCGATTATAACTTGAGTTACGTGGATTACTGTTATTTCTTGACTGAGGTGAATAGTTTCTGGTTTGTTGTCGTCCTCTATTAAAGTTATTGTTAAAGTTATTCTGTCCCTTATGAAAATTAATGTCATAGTTTCCTTTGAATCTACCCCTGTCTACACTGTGTGTTCTAGGTTTGTTATGATTATGATATGCCATATTGGAGGCTACAGGAAGTGGTTCTCTTATCAATGTGCCAGAAATATTAGCATTCGGATGAGCTGTGCAGTAATTTAAAGAAATTTTTTCTAACTCATCAATAGATTCTGGTTTTCTTTCTTGCAGATAAGCAAAGAATGGTGGGCTGACAGACGATCATACTTTATCCCTCAATAACAAATCGACTAACTTGTCGTAGGATTTGTTGACACCTGCCAGGTCAACCCAGCTATTAAAAGTATTGCGTATGTTAGCAATAAAAACCTGTGAAATCTCTATTGTTATCTGGCAACAAACTTTTAAAACGCAATCTACATGCCTCTTCGTTCAAGTGGAAACGACGTAGTAACAACGTTTTAATGGCTCTCATAGTCTGTTGATAGTGTTGGATCTATATTTTGTGCTGCACTTGCAGGTTCGCCATCTAGAAATTCCTTAAGTTTCAGTTCCCGTGCCGCTTTGTCTAGGTTATTCACCTTACATATGTCGTCAGAGCGCGCGAGCCACGATGAAAGGTCATCTACGTGTAACTTGAATGGAGGCAGCTTAAAGTAATAATTACCTTTAAGTCGTGTGGATGAAGATCCAGATTGAGCAGTATCATTTTGGGTTGCTGCAGCGCCCTGTGAATTAAGTTTTGCTGTTTCTAATTTAAGTCGTTGCAATTCCATTTCTTGCTGCAGTATGATTTCTTGTCGTTTCAATTTATTCTCTTCTGCAAGCCGTAGGGTTTCATCTCGTGCTAGCTTTCATGCGTCTGCTTGTCTTAATGCTGCCTTCTGTTCCGCCTGTTTTCTTTGAAGTTCTTTCATCTCTGCTTTGGCAATGGCTGTCTTTTCCTCCTCTTCTGCCTTATATTTTGCAAATTCAGCCAATGCATACGCCTCGAGAAGTTCTCCTTTTTTCCCAAAATCTTTACCATTTTTAATAAAATAGTCTAAGTTAAGCATCTTGACGTTAATATTGTACGTAATGGTTATGTAATAATCACCAATAAAATTTTAAGTAATTATTATACTTATTCAATTTATGAATAGTCGATATAAACAATCATAATATTATTGAACTTAATCTGGAATGTTCAATTTAATTAATTGTAATATTATCTAACTATTATTTGTAGATTCCATACATAGACATACTATGTTGGGAAAATATTACATATATACTCGTTAATATATCATAAATAGTTAATGATATTTATCTATTTCGGGTGCTGAATTACTATCATGCACCTAATAATAAATAGTATTATTCCTCAAGTATTATATCATTCAGTCAGTGATATGTGCTAAGTAAATCATTTAGTAATGGAAAAAATGTACCAAATAATATACACTATGTCCTTTATATGCAGGACAGACTAAAGAGTCAAATTATTTTATAAATATATATTATTATTATATTATGCCTTAATCATGAGCTATAAAGTGCATCGCCCATTTCTTGGACTACCACTGCAAATTGGTGCAAAGTCCCTAATTCTCCTTAAAAGTCATTAAATTTTAATTATATTCATATACACTCTTATTAAGCAAGAAATTATATTATTAGTGTTAAATCATGAACAGATGAGAATGAGGACATACGATACGATGGGTAAACCAAGGATAAACAAACCATATTATCACGAAACAAGGGACGTTTCTACAATAAAAATTGATATTATGAAACCAAATCTGCAAACCGGAAATATAGAGTAGGGTGAAGGTTAACTGAATATAGAGTTAAATCTGCGTACACAAAAATTAATGACGCAAACATGGACTCATTGACGGTTATACAAAAAAAAATGAACTGAATAATAGCAAGATCAGAAAGAACAAGATAGATTACTAACATTGTTAACAAACTAAATAGAATTTTAAAACTGAATACGATAAAATACACCCGATTATTTCACCAAACTAGACAATCTAACATCTATACTGTTTGAATTAAATGCAGTCCCGAACGAAACAAGCCCCGGAAATGTCATCGACGCGTTCTCCGCGAAATGCGATTTAATTCACTGCCCTAAAGACCGTTCAGAATGAATATCGGCAATCCGTAGAGCCATAATTTATTCATTCTGAATCTCCACTCCAACCTCCCACAAATTAGGCACAGCACAAACAAAGAAAACAAATATAACGTGCATATAAAATATATAGAACGGACATGCCTGCAAAATGTGAATTAGACTCAGTGATGTTTCTTATGAATGACAACAGTCACGAACTGAGACTTATCTTTTAACCCGTCGTCCGATGCGATCTTCACCAACGGCCTAGACTAGAGGATAGGACTGTTTGCTCCTTGTTGGTAAATAATGTCTTTTCAATCCTATGATCTACTGAGAAGTTGTATTCTTGAATGAAACATTAGGTGAGCTGGCATCGTCCTTCGATCGGTGGCTTGTACACGGAATATTGTGACGTCACTGATTTTTGCATAGTTACACAAGCCACGTCATGTTCGGAATCATGTGACTTGAACGTTTTCTTGTAATCGTAAACAGTCCGTGAAAGTATGTAAACAAGAACAATTTCTTTCTTCCTTCGTTCCCCACACTGGCAACCACTTTGTTGCGGGGCTTTTATACGATTCACTTCTTTTATTGTTGTTGTACCCCCCCGTTGCGCCCCCCCGTCTTCTATTTCAGTGGTCGTTGTGGAAAGCCACCGTTCTCATTGATTCAATAAGCTTCTTAGTTCTGGTCATTTGATTCATTAATTCTTGATCGTGCTATTGTTGGAATAGTTACGCGAATGTGAGTTAATACTTTCTGTCTGTCACAAGGTTTGAACTCAGTATCATAATTGTTGAATTTGTAACTTCAATGAACGTGATAAGTCTCTTCTCGAGTCACACAATTTTTAATATACATTTCAAACAGTAGACAGTCCATGGAGGTTGATTATGAAAACATTATATATTAGAATTGAATCATACATCATAAATGCTATCCATGCATTATAGTCCTGGTCCAATAATATGCAACACTATAGTCAGAACGTCGTAACTATATGTACGCGCGGTTGGGACATCCAACGGCCGACAATGAGATTAGACGTCTGGCGATATAAATCGAATGTGGACCATAATTTCATCCTTCCTTGACTTTAGTTAAAATTACTAACCTCGATACATTCCTCTCTTCATAAGAATATCGGACTGACCCATGTCCGTACTGCAATAACATATGTGCGGCAATATCATGCCTACCACTGGAAGGATTATAGGACACGTCTTATCCGTTTGACGGTCATCTAAGAAAAGGGTGTGGTAACCTAGTCACGGTGCGTGACATACCAACGCATACACGTCATAATCAATCGTGTGTATCGCGTACACTAACTAACAATTATTTACATTATATTAAACGTAGTCACCTATTAATCTTATGCTGTTAACCTCTAGCAGACCATGCCAATAAAATACCTTAACAATTCGCAGTGATAATTCGTGGACATTATGACTTTTACTGACGGTAATTCTGCCTACCGGTCGTTGTATTTTATTCCTTGCTGATATGAAAATGCATGCCGCCATTATTCATCAAAACTTGGAGCTCATCGTTTGTCCTGTGTAAAATAAATCTATATAAATCACTTCGAAGTGAACGTCCATTATTCGCGTTACATGTTGCAGTGTTCGTATGTTCAAGTCCTATAAACACCTTTAACATTTCTGGTGGCCAATGTGGGGATGGGTGTTAAATAAAGACACTGCAGGAACTATTTACTTATTATTATAAAAAGTGAAGAAAGTACGCTTACGGCGAACCATACTTTTACGCGCGACATTCCAGCGCACAGGTTAGCCGGGGAGAGTTCAGCTCGTCTTGAGGGCAGCGGAAATCGGGTCATGAGAAGCCAGCAAAGATTTTTCTCCGCTGCAGAAGTTTTTAATGAAGAATATCAAAGAAACATTATTTATAACGGCAATTTCAGCCAAAGTAATGTCGATTGTCGTAATTTTTGAGGCAGAAAGGCAGAAGTATTTCAAGTAATCAGCGGAAGATTGTAACCAGCAAACTCGTTCTGTGACAGGAAACTCTATTACAGAGCGATACAACAGGAGGCAATCTGATCATCAGAAGTGGTTCCCCCCGTCGATCAAGTGTTTCGGTTCCAAAGCAACCGGCAATTTAAAATGGAGAAACGGCAAGATATGTCACTGAAGACCACTGGGGACGAAGTTGCTCTGTTTTATGTGCTGTAGTGTATCACTGATACCGTGCTCTTCAGAGGCGTTTCTGAGAGGAGGATTTTTTTGAAGATAATGCTCTTATATTTATGTGGGTCTAAGGCTATTTACGATTTTGGTAGCAGAGCTCTTCTCCATTTATGTGCTATGTGTATTATTGTGTTGTAAGCGGGTTTTGGTTTGGTAGGGGACTTGATTTTTGGGTGCATCTCGCTGCGGCTTGAGCAAGAATCATGGTGTCTACAGGGTCTGAACGTAATCTTCTCGTGGAGCAGCTCAGCTTAAAAATGCTGTATGTTTAGCGTGCTATACGAGTTCATTACATTCATCATTGTTTAGAAGTGCTGTTATGTTTCTTGTTAGTTCGTGGTTGTCGAATGTTTCAGTTATTTGTTGTTATGCATTATTGTTTTTGTATTTTGTAGTCTATTAGTCTAACCTTTCTATCATTTATTTGATTTACGATATATTTGTTTGTCTGTGTTGTGGTGATGTCATTTATTTAGCTGTAAATTCTTTTTTTCTCACTTTCTTAGTATTTATTTTTTTTTGTCTGTTGCTTACACTGTTGTCTTTTTCAGTTATATCGTATTGTATGCTCCATTGTTATTCTTTGATGATATAATTATTTAATTTTGAGTAAACTGAGAATCCTAAAATATTGGCAAGTGTGCTGGGGGTGCTCAGCAAGACTTAAAGTCGAGTATAGGACTAAGTAAGGATTAAATAAGTTACAATATAAGTTTACAAACATGTCGACCTTTAGAACATTTTTGTCCAGCTTGGAAAGGAGTTTGGTTTAGATAAGGGTCAGCCCTTAAAGATTTTTGCCATGGAAACCAAGTGGCTAGGGACAAAGAAGAGGAGAGAGTAAAGGCAAGCGAGAACAAAAAAGGATAGAAGAAGACATAGAACAAAGAAGAAGACAATAGAACAGAGGAAAAGAGAATTAGCAGCCCAGAAGTCCCTGTAAAGCCCACAATATGAACATGGCGGGAAAAGAGATGGCTACAATAGGATCTTGAAAAAACTTAAATTGCAAAATACCAATTAAACAAAATGGTACATGATGTTATAAGGCTCCTCTAGAAAAGAGCATATTGCTTAGTGTTTTTAAGCTGAATTTTACCAAACTAATTCAATCAAACATAGACGACATATTCGGTTTTCTTAAACAGATTCGAAACTGTGTGTGAATGAACACAAATTAGAAAAAACCTAAGCATTGTGTACTCGACGTATTGATGTCATTTTGACATGAGATGCTTTGTTAGCTGTAGGTTACCATGGATGTTAGCAGTCGTTAAAAACTATGATGCAATCAAGGCTGTTGCTGTTGAGAAAATATCATCAGTTAGATGAGACATGGGTTATCGCTCCGATTTAAAACGATTAACTCCAGATTCCAATAAAGATTTTTCAGAATACATTCTCGTCCATTAAGTTGGTGCTTTAACCGATGGATTGAGTTGTAAAAAATCGAAACACTCGTTTAAACAACTTATGGATCTTATGCTGAGAGATAAGGTGTTATCCTCCTAAGCTTCCCGAGTTTTTGGCGTAACATTTGCATGAAAGGAAGCCATGAATCCTTGGAATCTATGCGAATCACTAAGGCGCAAATTCCATGACACGCACATCCCGGGAAAGTAGTCAGTAATTCCAATGTAAGGGAATCTTCTGCCTGTGGCGTCAAGCAAAATCTGTACACTTTAAACTCACCTAAATACAGATCAAATAGTGGTGACAGGCTTGTTTTTAGATGGAATAGGGAGCAAAACACTGGATTAAACCGTGGGGAAGGTACAATTTTAACAATAATCAAACTTCAAAGCAAAGGAGATTTCGTCCATACCATGAGGGGAAAACCCATTCATATTCAACAATTAACCCTTGCTCAGGACAGGAAGTTGGCATGGAGGTAGAGAAATTCATCAACCAAACAGAGGCAGAATGAGCGGGTTATTATGGCAATAACAATAACTTTAGTAATCACAACAGAGGTTACCAGAACAATAATGGTTATCGTTCACGTAGTGTGGAACTTGCAAACTCTGGTTCTGTACATGATAACAATACAGGGGTAATGAATCAAAATGATAACAGTAATCATGCCAATGCTTGTTTTGTTGATTTGTCAAATGTTTTCAAAGTGTACAGAGTGCAAGCACTCTGTTCCAACCAGATGTGGTGTCCAGGCTCAGCTGTGGTCATCCCTTGCCTGCATTAAACTTTCCGGTCCTTTGCCTGTGTTTGCATCGCATGTATGGAAGAGGGGTCATTGACCTTATATAAGGGTTATGTTAATAGTCATTCTGTTTTCAGTATTGCGTGACACGGGATGCACTACTGTAGGTGTGCGTGCTTTTCTAGTTGATCCATCATGTTGTTGTACGGGAGGAAAAAAAGTAAAGTGTATCACTTTTGGAGGGCTGGGTAGAGTACTACCCCACAGCTTATAATACACATCGACACACCTTTTTTTCAGGTGAAACTAAGTGTCTTGTGTATGCTACCAGCACCAGTGCCGCAGATTTGATTTTGGGGAAACTTACATGGAATTAAGGATTGTTCTGCACAGGAAATTGAAGAATGTGGAATGTCAACATATATTATTGCCTGTGAATGCTGTGGTAGTAACCACTAGAGCACTGTCACATGCACAAGCTCAAGGAAAATATTGTGGTGGGTAAATGATGACGCTGATGATGTACAACATACTTCATTTATCAGCAAAAGGGTCATTTGGTGAATGCCAAAAAATCTGATGGACTCACTTAAGAAATTTTTTAGATTAGTCAAATCAAATGATGATGATTGGTGCAGACAATGCTCAACCAATGGTACACTCTAAAGAATGACATACTTATTCGTAACTTTAGAGAATTTAACTCCATCCGCAAACAAATTATGGTTCCATCTAAGTTTAGAACCTACATTCTGAGGCATGCTCATGAATCAAATTGTGCTGGTCACATGGGGGTTGCGAAGACAAAATATAGAGTTGTATCTTCATTTTATTGGCCTGGAGTGGCCAGAGACACAAATTTATTTTGCAAATCATGTCCTACATGCCAACAGGTGGCTACAAAAAGATCATATCACATGGCTCCTATTCAGGCCTCTGATATTTCACTCCGTCCATTTACTAAAATGGGCTTATGGGTATCATTGGTCCATTGTCAGTTCTTTCAGCCAGAGGTCATAAATATATATTAACCTGCATTGACATGTGCACAAGGTGGCCTGAGGCAATACCTCTGAAGAATATCGCTACTACTGACGTGGCTGATGCATTGATGTTGATTTTCAGCAGATTGGGTTTCCCAGACAAACTGTTATCTGATAGGGGAACACAGTTTGTTTCAGATGTCATGTCACATGTTATGAGGTTGTTCAACATTGATAGATTCTCTCAGTTCAGTATATCATGCCATGTCAAATGGAAAAGTAGAACGTTTAAATAGATCATTAAAACAACTACTAGGTAAGGTGACTGAAGAAATATCCTCAGGATTGAGATAGGTTGTTACTCCCAGCTGTATTGTTTGCATACCGGGAAATCCCAAATGAACATACAGGCTTTGCACCTTTCGAGCTCATCTTTGGGGCTAAACCACCCGTGGACCTATGTCCATCATCAAACAACTACTCACATGGTCGGAGTTATTCTCCTGATGTTCAATAATCCTATGAAATATGTGGTTAAACTCAGAGAAAATATTATTAGTGCTTGTCAGATAGCTGTTGATTCATCAGAAACAGCCAAAGCAAAAGCTCGTATATTTCAGAACAAACACAAACGACTGAGACTATTAGCACCTGGTGATGAAGCATTTGTTTTGTTACCCAGAAAAGAGAATCGTTTACTGATATCTTGGAGAGGCCCATTTAAAATTGTTGCCAAAATAACTAATGTTGACTACATTGTAGATGTGAATGGTAAAAACAAAACATTCCACATCAATATGTTACAAAAATTTCACACTCGGCCTGACTACTTGCAAAGTCTTTGAAGCTGTTGATGAGCCTAGTGATCGTCACGCTTCTCTATCAGTCATTCAGGAAGAACAGTCTTCCTTCCCTAACATTTCTTTACCTCTTCCTGTAGTTCCTCTTCATGCTACAGAATCGTGGAAAAATGTCTCAATTTCTCCAGATCTTTCTATGTGCCAACAGAATCAAATTCACTGTCTTTTAGAATCTTATCAAACAGTTCTGACAGACATCCCAGGTCACACTTCTGTCATTTTTCATGACATCCAGCTTAAAGATCATGCTCCTATTCGTGTCAAACCATATCCTATTCCTATGCATTTCCAGGAACAGGTGGAAAAAGAGTTGGATGAGATGTTAAGTCTTAACATTATTTCTCCCTCCACCTCATCCTATTCTTCCCAATGGTTATTATTCGCAAGAAGGACAAGTCCATCAGATTATGTATAGACTTTAGAAAGCTTAACACTATCACCGTATCGGATGCTGAACCTATGCCACTATTAGAAGATCTACTTTCTAAACTTTCTAGGGCCACATTCTTTAGTAAGTTTGACTTGTCTAAAGGCTATTGGCAAGTGCCTTTAACAGAAAGATCTAAACCCTTAACTGCCTTCTCCACACCTCGAGGTCTTTTTGAGTGGAATTTCACGTGTTTTGGGCTAGTTAATGCGCCCGCCACATTTGTGCGCATGATGCGTAAACTCTTTTCTGATAAATCAGATATTATAACTTATATTGATGATATCTGTCTATTCCACAACTCTTGGGACGAACATTTGTCAGGTCTAAAATCTTTGCTAGATACTCTTCGCTCCCACAATCTGACTGCTAAGCCTTCTAAAATTCATATTGGCTTTAAAGAAATATCATTCTTAGGTCACAGAGTAGGAAACGGTTGTCTCAAGCCAGAAGATTCAACTGTATCTAAAATTCTGAACTTGTCTATTCCTACTACCAAGAAACAAGTTCGTAGTCTGCTTGGCCTAATAAACTTCTATCAACAGATTCATGCCAAACATTTCTACTGTCACCTCAGTTTTGTCCACGTTGTTAGGAAAAGGTTCTGCTAACAACATCGTTTGGTCTTCGGCCTGTGATAGAAGCACTTAATCAAATTAAACATTATTTTTCAAACTGAGCCTATTTTGAAGCTACCTGATCCTCGTTTGGTTTTTGTCCTCAGAACCGACGCTTCCCTGAACGGCATTGGTGCTTCACTTATGCAACACTTCAATTGAGTCCTACATCCAGTTTTGTATGTGTCACGTAAATTGACACCCACCGAATCCCGTTATCCCATTGTGGAACGAGAACTGTTGGCCATAATATGGTCAGTTTCCAAATTGCAACGTTACCTTCTAGGTGCTCGTTTCGTGATTGAAACAGACCAGAAAGCATTATCGTACCTTCAGCACGCCAACTTCAAAAATCAAAGAGCAGCAAGATACTCTCTAAATCTCCAGGTTTACGACTATGAGATTAGGCCGATAAAAGGACACATTAATGTCGTTGCAGACACGCTGTCAAGATTACCACATTCAGATAATGATGCCAACCAGTCTTCTAACATTTCAATGTGATGAAAGAACTGTTTTCCAGAATTGAAGAGAGAGCCTAACTGAACAGTGTAACTTCGGCTATTTTCACGCATCTATGCATTGATCCAGGAACAAAAATTTGAGCATTGAACATTTGTTTTCTGAGATGATGGGCTAAAATGAAAGACACCATTTGACATTTCACCTTCTGATCAGTTGAAATCCTTTGCATCTTGATGGCACGATGGACATTTTCTTCCTTGGATTGATTAGATGACAACATGACACTTACTGTTGATTTTTAAACAAGTATTTAGAATACTGCACTTGACATTTGAGTCCAGAGTTGCAATGAGAACCTTTACGCTCAAGATATACACGTTGGATCGAATCTTACTTATGGACAATGCTAGTTACTTACCTCGGTGCAACAAACTTGCTCAAGGGTCGAGTTTAAACATTGCCAATGTTATTATTTACCTATTATGGCAAGAACACTTGAAGTTTAATGAAGAGAAATCATTTAACTTAGTGAGATAACTTACAGACACTCACACTATTTATGATACCGTCACTTAATTAATTTATTTACCATGTTGTGTAATGTTTTTCTCATGATCACTTAATTCGATTTTTTTTTCTCTTACACATTCATGTCATCTATTACTTTTCATGATCGTATGGTTCATACACCACCTCCGTTATCATGAGAATCACAGGCTCATTAGATACTATTAATGTTCTCTTAGAAATTTTTTTTTACAAGTCCTAATAATTTGTTTGCATGTTTAACTAAGACATGACTCAGACTGAACGCGTTTTGACATCATTTTTTTTCTGGAGGGGCGGGGTATATAGTGTTACGCGTATGTTTGTACACATCAGTGCATTCTCTAAGGGAAGGCTTTGATGTGAACCGATGAGGTAACACATAGACGCACTACTAGTAAACCACTCTTTTATAAGTATAAGTGACGTCAGTTTTCAGTAAAAATTAGGTATGCACGTCGGCGGTAGACTTGTAACGCCCTCTCGTGGGCTGTGTACTGGAAGGTGTTCGGACGCAAGTGTGAGAGCTCGGACTGTGTTTGTAGAAGTCCACTGTATAAATTACAGATTCTATGAAGAATATATTTCTATGTGTGCTTGTGATGGATGGCGTGTAAAGGAAAGTATTTAGTACAATATTAAATGACTTTTCGACAAGTTTGATATGCAGTGATAATTCGTGGACATTATGACTTTTACTGACGGTAATTCTTGCCTACCGGTCGTTTGTATTTTATTCCTTGCTGATATGAAAATGCATGCCGCCATTATTCATCAAAACTTGGAGCTCATCGTTTGTCCTGTGTAAAATAAATCTATATAAATCACTTCGAAGTGAACGTCCATTATTCGCGTTACATGTTGCAGTGTTCGTATGTTCAAGTCCTATAAACACCTTTAACAGTCAGCTTGACCTGTACTCCTGAAATGCTATTCTCGTGTGGATAATAATAGACTTATCTTGTACATCTGATCAGAGGAGTATTCATTATTATTTAATGAACATTGATGATTTGCAGCTGACACAGTTGCAGGGTTTTGATGCAGATTCATGAAGAAACTTTAGAATGCTGAATACATTGAACTATTGATGTCTATGATTTATGTAACGTATCTGTGCTTGTGGGCGTCCAAATAAATGATGGAAACGTCCGCAGCAGTTTCGCACTTTTATGACTTCCACGTCATACCTCATGTTTTTGTAGATCTGTGAAGTTTCATCCCCATCTACACCCACAACAACAACAACAAACCAGACAAGACACCTTGCACTTCAGCCTATTATATACCTGGTGTCGATAGGGGTGGTACCATACATTTGGCTACATTTTAGCAACGATTTGGACATACTACTGCAACGTTCATAGTGGCCAGTAAGCATCACCAAATCCACCCTTATCAGGGACGCCATTTCGAAGAAAATTTTCAACAGTGATAGATGAGAGCAGGCTGTGCTTTAAAATACAAGTTATAAGCAGCCTGGGCAATAACATAGATCGAAACTGTGTCAGTCATCGTCTCTGTGTATATTTCATTGAAAATTGTGGTAAGATTGACATTTATTAACCTGTATTTTATGTAAAAATTGAATGTGAAATAATAATATATGTCTGGGCATTAGTGGGTCTATAGCGAACATGAGGCAAAGCCTAAAGATTGATCCACCATGTGATAGACTGTCAGAGAGGTGTAAAATACAAGAATATGTATGATTGTCATAAAGGAGCATAACACCTATCCTATTATATGGAAGAGATTACAGCTGGAATTGCAGTGGCGTTGTAACTATTAGGGAAAGGAATACTGGTGTACATTGTCACATCAAAAGAAAATGTTGGCATAGGTTTGTATAAGGATATTATCCTTTTGTTTGTTTGTAATGTACATGTCCTTAACTGTGGACTATTAGTGTATGCTAGATATTACGAAGGATGCATACTGTTAAGGATAGATTTGGGATGCAGATAAAATAGTGTGGCATGTTACTACACGCTAGCACATTTCCATTTACATGTGAGGAAATGTGTTCGCCTGTAGACAAACTACGGTTTGCACGAAGCGTCCACCCGTGGTGAGCGAAGCGTTCACCCGTGTTGAGCGACGGTCAACTAGTGACGTTTTCTGTCACATGTCGTGGGGTTCAGTGTGTTAATTAATGGGGCTTCCGTCTTTGTGTTTGCGTCCGAGAGAGATGTAATTTTTCGAGGCTACGGGATAATGGAGCGTGATTTATAATTATATCTTGTGGCATTGTTGATTCTCGGAGGCTGCCACGTTATGTGCAAGATGGTTCATAAACGTATCTAGAAGTTCATACCATAATTTACTACGAGTAACTTTGAGATATGAGGCAACTAATATTTGGTTTGCACTGATTGCTTCTGCCGCATTACTTTAGTTTTCGTGGATTACCGAACCTTTAGTACAACGGCCAGAATTGAGTGGAGATGAGAGGATTGTATTATTATTATATTATTGCCACTTAAAGATGCCTAACGTTTAAACCTTATTGGCGGACCAGAGATAATCTACTACGCTTATCCATTGCCATGTACTTTTGATGTTTGATGGACCATTGTGAAGTGACTTTGTTTATTAAGTGTCAACCATGTTTTTCCCGTGGACCTGTTCACCTACCGGCTTTGTTATGTCTACTGAAAATATTTGTCCTGAATGAACACCTGCTATCATTCGTGTATCCATGCATGATCCTCTAATTTATCCCAACGTAACACCATATAATTTGGTGGGCCTGTATGGTTTTGGATCGATACTTTCATCAGGGCATGGTTTTCAAATTCACATAAGCAAGTATACCTTCGTACTTTGCAAATCTACAGCTGCCATTTAATCTGTATATTCGATCGTCACCTCTGTTTAGCGTGGTATTGTAAACACACCACCTCGTGAACTCAGTCATTGCCAGCGGGTCCAGTTGGATAACGAACTTTGCCACTGCGCATATCCAATGTTCCAGTTTCAATGTCCTATTGTTCGCTGTAACGTTCAAGATTACAATTTCAACCCAACCAGTCTGCAAGTTTATTACGTGTTCCAGTCTACATCACAACGTTTATAAGATTCTTTCAAGTTTCAAGTCTATGCCACGGCGATATCAAGTTACTTTGTACCAAGTCAACACAACGTTTCAAGATCTACACAGTTCATGATGCCCATCTGACGGAGACCGCATACTGTTTACATTTTATCGTGCTTCACTTATATGGAGGGACAGCGTTTTCTAGTGTTGACACCTTTTTCCGGACTTGCATCTGATCGGATTACGATAAGATAAGTGTCTGTTAATACACTCTTGTATCTTTGCCGTGGAGTAAGCCTTTTTGATATCTATGTTATTTGTTTTCTTCGTTTCTATATCTTTGTACACATTTGTTGTTAACGACACATGTCATTGGAAAATGACCGCTCAGCACATATTTCTATAGCTTTTGCTTACATTTCTCAAGCAGTGAAATTTCCGGCTCGAGTTTCTCTCACCGATGTGGTTCACTGCCTGTTTAGTGTGACCTAAATTGTTTAGCTGTGCTGCTTTGTCCTGCTAATTGTCAGTTCTTGTTGTGTGCTGGTTTTGTTTTTCTTCTCCTTAGTTGACAACCATTCTGTTTGTGATGCTAGTCTAACCTTCTATCACTTGGTTACATTTATATATATTTTTACAGGTCCTGTCCTGTATTTTTTTTAAGCAGTAAGTCGGTTCTATTTGTTGGTTTTCCTTAGTTTATCATTTGCATTCTTTTTCGTTTACTTGCTGCTGTTATTACATTGCCTTGGTCACTTGTACTTGTCTTTTTGTTTAGTACCATCAATTCTGTTCTTGTACATTATAATAATTTTTTTTTTCTCTGCTCTCTTTCTCTTTTCCCTCGTATCTTTACTACTGTTGGTCTTTCATACTATACTATTTTGTTATTAATTAGTAATATTAAGAATCTATTTGCATTGATAATATTGCAAAGCACAAAGCTAGTGAATTGGTATAGACGGACTAATCGAGATACATTTATTACATAATTTATAATATTGATAGTAAGATACTGAAGAAGTAAATAATGGAGTATCAGGAATTTATTACTATGGGCCAAGAATATGGTTACAAGGCGAAGGAATTAATGGACTTTGCCAAAGCGGAATTAAATGCCAAAGAAAATCAAGAAGCCCTAGAGAATAAGAGACAAAGAGATGCACGGTATGAAGAGCGAGAGCTCAGAAAAGCAGAGCTACTTGCAGAAGAGAACAAAAGGATTGCAGAACAGCAATTAGTAGAAAAAAAGTTCGAAAGACAATTTGAGGAGAAAAAGATTCAACAAGCTGCAGAAGCAACGAAACTTGCTCGTGAAAAAGAATTAGAAGAAAAAAAGTTGGAAAGACAATTTGAGGAGAAAAAGATTCAACAAGCTGCAGAAGCAACGAAACTTGCTCATGAAAAAGAATTAGAAGAGAGAAAGCTTGCACATGAAGAAAAAATGGCGACTTTACGTATTGAAGAACAAAAAGTCCAACATCAGAGTAGACAAAATGACTACTCTGAACGTAGAGGTTCCTCTAGCAACCACGATAGCGGTTTTGTTAAATTTCGTTTGCCTGAGTTTAAGCCAGAAATAGACGATATTTCGTCCTTCCTACAACGCTATGAAAATGTTTGTGAAGAAAATAAGCTTGATAGATCACATTGGTGTACAAGATTGATTGATTTCATGACTGGTGAATCCTTAACTGCTCTGTACCAATTGGACGGGCCGAATAGACGCAATTATGATGCTGCTAAAACGTTATTATTAAAACTTCATCAGTTAGACGCTGAAGGTTATCGTATGAAGTTCAAACATATGATTCTTGAAACGGGTAAAGATTTTACACAGTTTGTAGCTGCAACTCGTCTAACATTTAATAGATGGATACAACTTTCCGGCATTGAAGAGAATTATGAGGGCCTTAAGGACTTGTTATTGCGAGACAAAGTCTTGTCTTCCGTGAGCAGACCACTGCGAGAATATCTACAGGAAAGAAAGCCGTCAAGTTTGAGTTCAATGGAGGAATTATGTAGGGAATATTGTAATGCACATCCGGGAGTTTGTGTCAGTAACAACAATATTAAGGAAGCTTTACCTGTTGCCGCCGCTACAACTTGGAACCACAACAATTATAGACAAAGATCCTACAGTTGTGATGGGAATTTCAAACCAAACAAATTCAATAACTAACAACCATATAGAGGTAGACAACCATATAGAAACTATTCACCCCAAAACAGAGGTAATTTCCAACAAAACTCAGGAGAAAGAAGGAATGATAATTTTGTTAACTATAATAAGAATTGGAATAACTGGGGACCCAATAACCAAAATTATTCACATCGTAATAGGTCACAAGACTATAGAAATCAAGGAAACAACAATAGGAACCAAAGAAATAATGACGGGAGTCAAAATAACTCTTTTTACAATCAGAGACATAGATCACGCTCTAGAAATAATGCAAATTCGAACTACCATGCGAACTCAGCAAATACTGCTGCTACACCTGAGAACGCGCAAGACAACAATGTTGTTAATCATTCAGCTTCATGTTGTTCGTTTGACTTTGATACTGCTTCACAGTGTCCAGATTGCCAAACTCTATTCCAGTCTAATGTGACTTCCTTGTTAAAATGTGGTCATCCGCTCCCAGCAGTTACTGCTTCATCAGCACATGATGGCACAGGAGTACTACAGCTTCATGAAGGTTTATTGAATGGCACTCAAGTTACAGTACTCCGTGATTCTGATTGCACGACTGTCGGAGTGAGACAGTCATTAGTACATCCGTCTCATGCAACGGGTGACTTTGTTAAATGTGTAACTTTCGGCGGTACAGTGGAATTTTATCCCACAGTCGTGGTGGATATTCACTCACCATTTTTTACAGGCAAGGTTAAAGTGTGTTTGTTAAGGAATCCAATAGCGGATGTCACACTTGGCCGGATACACGGCAGCAATGATTGCTCACCCGAAGAAATTGTTCAATGGGAACGTCAAAATTTATCAACTGCTGCTGCAGTTACTACGCGTGCCCAGGCCAAGGCACAAAAGGAAAATGATGATACCGGTCCTGGAACTCAGCACGATTTTCACGTTCACTCTGAGATAGACAAACAATCCTTTATCAAACTTCAAAGAGAAGACAACTCTTTGAAGAAATTCTTTAGAATAGTCAAAGATAATGATTACGCTGATGATAGTTTGTCACCAAAACAGGGGTACACACTTAAAAATGATGTATTGGTTAGGAATTTTAAAGATTCATCTTTAATCAAACATCAGGTGATGGTTCCCCAAAAACTTCGTCTGTACATTCTACAACATGCACACGATTCGCAGTGTGCTGGCCATATGGGCTACTCTAGGATGCGATCCAGAGTTTTGTCCTCTTTCTTTTGGCCGGGAATTTCCAGAGACACCTCCATATATTGTCGCTCTTGCGTTATTTGTCAAGAGGTAAAATCAAGAGGAGCCTATCATACGGCCCCGATTCAGGCGTGTGATATACCTGTACGCCCCTTTGAGAAAATGGCCGTAGATATTATCGGTCCTTTACCTGTTATGTCCGCTAGAGGACACAGGTATGTGCTCACATGTATCAACATGTGCACTCGATGGCCCGAGGCCATCCCTCTTAAGAACATCACCACTAATGACGTTGCTGATGCCCTTTTCTTGATTTTTTCTAGACTTGGTTTTCCTCGAAAACTTCTTTCAGATCGAGGTACCCAATTTGTATCTGACACTATGACTGCTGTTATGAAACGCCTCAATATCGACAGGTCTCTCAGTAGTGTTTACCATGCGATGAGCAATGGCATGGTGGAACGTCTTAACCGGACGTTAAAGCAGTTATTGGGCAAAGTTACAGTGAAATATCCTCAAGATTGGGACAGGGTTTTACCCGCCGTGCTGTTCGCATACCGTGAGGTAGCGAATGAACAGACCGGTTTCTCGCCTTTTGAGCTTGTGTTTGGAGCTCAACCTCGAGGTCCCATGTCATATATTAAGGACCTGCTCATAGACTCAGAGATGACTGAGGACATCCAGTCATCGTATGAATACGTCGTTAACCTCCGGCGTAACATTATAGATGCATGCCAACTGGCTACAGCTTCTTCCGAGGCTGCTAAAGCAAGATCACGCCAGTTCCAAAATCGCAACAGACGATTACGTCAACTATTGCCTGGCGATGAAGCTTTTGTATTGCTTCCAAGGAAAGGAAATAGACTTTTAATTGCTTGGATTGGTCCATATAAAGTGTTGTCACGCATTTCTGATGTTGACTACATTTTAGAGATAAAAAGGAAAAGGAAGACCTTTCACATAAACATGCTTAAAGAATTCCACACTAGACCGGAACATCTTCAAGCCATCTTTCAAGCAGTTGATGACCACCCTAGACCTGGTACTCACTACTCTGCGTTATCAGTAATTCAGGAGGAAGAATCGGTTTTTCCTGATGTTCCCATGAACTTACCTGTCTTTCCTCTCCAATCGACCGAGACATGGAAGGATATTGCTATTGGTCCAGCTTTGTCTTCTGAACAACATTCCCAAGTCTCTAATCTTCTAGAATCCTTTCCAGACGTCCTCACAGACATCCCAGGGCGTACATCAGTCATTTCGCATGACATCACCCTTACAGATGATCGACCAATTCGTCTACGCCCCTATCCTATCCCTATTCACTACCAGCACCAGGTGGAAGAAGAATTAAAACAAATGCTTAATTTAGGAATTATAGAACCTTCCAATGCCCCTTACTCATCACCTATGGTCATCGTTCGTAAGAAAGACAAAAATATCAGATTGTGTGTAGATTACCGGAAGCTGAATAACATCACAGTCTTCGATGCTGAACCCTTACCCCTACTTGAAAATCTTTTGTCTCGTCTCACCAAGTCTCTTTTCTTTACAAAAATTGACCTTACCAAGGGATACTGGCAAGTTCTCTTGACTGACAGAGCTAAACCACTCACTGCCTTTGCTACACAACAGGGTCTTTATCAGTGGAACGTAATGCCTTTCGGACTTATGAACGCCCCGGCAACGTTTGTCCGTATGATGAGAAAAATTCTCTCTCATCGGTCCGATATAATCACATATATAGACGACATCTGTCTATTCAGTTCCACTTGGGAGGAGCACTTCTTAGGTTTACATTCTCTTCTGGACACTTTACGTCTCCACCACCTAACAGCCAAGCCCTCAAAGATCTTTATTGCTTTTGAGGAAATTTCATTCTTGGGACATAAGGTGGGTCACGGTTGTCTTCAGACCGTGCCACAGAATGTTTCCAAAATCCTAAAATTGTCTGTGCCCACTACTAAGAAGCAAGTTCGTGTTCTTCTCGGCTTGATTCAGTATTATAGTAAATTTATACCAAACTTGTCTTCAATCACTGCAGACCTCTCTGCCTTGCTTAAAAAAGGCTTACCAAACCACGTGCACTGGACACCAGAGTGCCAGGCTGCGTTAAATTATGTTCAAAATATTTTTTCTGTGCCACCAATTTTGAGGTTACCAGATACAAATCTGACTTATTATCTCCGCACAGATGCTAGTTCAAAAGGTATCGGCGCATCACTGATGCAAGAGTTCGAGGGAAGATTACATCCAACCCTCTACATATCCAGAAAGCTCAATGATGCAGAAAGAAAGTACCCAGTGATAGAAAGAGAGTTGCTGGCTGTTATCTGGGCGGTAGTCAAGCTGGAGCGGTATTTGTTGGGCGCCCCTTTCATCATACAATCAGACCAGAAATCCCTTTCCTCATTGAAGAAGGCGAATCACAAGAACCCAAAGCTAGCCCGTTTCGCCATCCTGCTTCAACCTTTTCAGTATGAAATCGAGGCAATACCAGGTTCTGCAAATGTGGTCGCAGATGCTTTATCGAGATGCCCACAGCTCGAACTTGAAGATTCATATTGATTTAGTTAATTGACTTTATATTTTACATGTGTGAAGCCATGGTGTTTATCCACTACTAGTCATTATGACAAAGGACGATGAATACATGAACACTAAGAGGATTTTCAAACCATCCATATTAACATTTGTGATTTATACGACTTGGAGATAATCATTATTCACTTTAGCAAGCGGTACATTGAATAGTGTTATTCTACTTACAGACACGAACAATTTGCAACTACAATATCATTTTATTATTCTGGAATGCACATTCACATTAATTAAGATTGCTATATTATGCTACAAATCTAGTCCTGACACGGATAGTTTGGAGTATTCTTATATTATTGCAAGTTTGATTTGGACATTACTTGTCTTGCCAACGTACAAAAGGTACTTAAAAGTTAGTTGCTTATCCTTTACAGGACGTGGCAATCAACCCCAGCTTTTATTGGCTGTTTGTGATTTTTCTAGGCAATTTTTTCGTTCAGTAGTTTGCCATTGCTTTCTGAATGGTACGGCGCTTATACCACCGTTAAAAATCCACACAAAGCGATCTGCTACCAAACCGCCTGCAGCAGGTTTCGAACCTGGTATATCTGGACTATGAAACTGCGCTCATACCCATCAGGTACTTAGAGTAGAATAATTAAGTAATGTAATAATTGTGTTAATTAGTTATACTTGCCTTCTTGTACCATTTTTTTTCCTCTCTTCTTTCTCTTTTTGTGAGATATTCATGTACTTTAGTTACATTAATTTCATATCGCATTGCTTCATATCTTATTTGATTTGTCATGTGTGAATTGCGTTTAAGCTTAATTTTAGGATTTTTGACAGCATTGTTAGTTGGAGATATAACCTTCTATTTTTATTATATTTTATTATTCATGCATATTCAATTCTTGATTTGGATTTTTTTGTTTTCTTTTATTTTATATATCTCATACCATTTTCATATATGCATGCTATTTCTTTGATAGGTTTATTGGAAACTCACAGTGATCATACATTTAGGTATTTTTTTTGTTGTTACATCATTGGAATATCGACTGTATATGATTTGTTACTTATGGACATATGACTATTTATGACTGATGACAAATTCATCTAGCATGTTATTTAATGATAAGTTACATTATGCAGACTGACTGCGACTAGATTATTTTCGATGTGGCCCAATATTTGTGATATAATCAATTTTAGCCGCTATTTCCGCATAGGAAATAGTTGAATTGAAAAAAAAAACAAATAAATTTGTTTTTTTTTTACACCGCGAAGGGGGTGATATGTTAAGGATAGATTTGGGATGCAGATAAAATAGTGTGGCATGTTACTACACGCTAGCACATTTCCATTTACATGTGAGGAAATGTGTTCGCCTGTAGACAAACTACGGTTTGCACGAAGCGTCCACCCGTGGTGAGCGAAGCGTTCACCCGTGTTGAGCGACGGTCAACTAGTGACGTTTTCTGTCACATGTCGTGGGGTTCAGTGTGTTAATTAATGGGGCTTCCGTCTTTGTGTTTGCGTCCGAGAGAGATGTAATTTTTCGAGGCTCCGGGATAATGGAGCGTGATTTATAAATATATCTTGTGGCATTGTTGATTCTCGGAGGCTGCCACGTTATGTGCAAGATGGTTCATAAACGTATCTAGAAGTTCATACCATAATTTACTACGAGTAACTTTGAGATATGAGGCAACTAATATTTGGTTTGCACTGATTGCTTCTGCCGCATTACTTTGGTTTTCGTGGATTACCGAACCTTTAGTACAACGGCCAGAATTGAGTGGAGATGAGAGGATTGTATTATTATTATATTATTGCCACTTAAAGATGCCTAACGTTTGAACCTTATTGACGGACCAGAGATAATCTACTACGCTTATCCATTGCCATGTACTTTTGATGTTGATGGACCATTGTGAAGTGACTTTGTTTATTAAATGTCAACCATGTTTTTTCCCGTGGACCTGTTCACCTACCGGCTTTGTTATGTGTACTGACAATATTTGTCCTGAATGAACACCTGCTATCATTCGTGTATCCATGCATGATCCTCTAATTTATCCCAACGTAACACATACCTTCACATTTCAGAGGTCCTGGGTACTGACGTTAATGTGGTACCAAACGCTTGAAAATTGATTGATTTAGGATTCTGCCTGTTTACTGAGAGCCCATGCTAGTGGCCATTGTCTATCAAACAGGGAACAGATTGTCAAGCAAGCAGAGAAAATGTTCACCCTATATTCTACGGCCAAGATAAGTTCTCGTTCGGCACCTGAGAGCTCAACTACAGAACTTTAAAAGAACGATCTAATGACAGTGAATAAAAATGGGACAAATATTTAATAGTTCCACAAGTGACAAAATAGAAACAAACATTTCCAAAAGGACATGATTTAAAACAACAACCTAGTAGTACTACCAGTATTACCTTAAAGTAGGAGAACACTACAGAAGTATATTAGAAAAATATTATATATATATGGACAAAGGATCTATTGTGCTATTTGACTGATGTAATTGATTATTTGGATTTCACTTTTAAATTGTCAGTCCTGATTACAAATAAATTTGAATCAGGATAATAAAACTGTAAAAATTTTATTTACACAAAATTCAACCACAGTCTTAAATAAGATAGCCTTTTAGAGTGTCGTTCGTATGTTATTGTGGTAGTACTGTGTGCTGTTGTGAATAATAAACTATTTGTTTGTATGTTTGTTAATTATTGTGCATCACACTCTACATTCATAACCCTAGACACAACACGAAGTCATTTAATATACTAATATAAATATATTTTGAATGAGATAAAAAGGTGGTAGTGGAAAGGTACCCTGAAAAGTTCACAATATGATTGGGTATATTTAGGGACCTTCATAGCTTATCTCATTTAATGCAAATATAATAATACCTACAACAATTCATAACATCAAATCCACCACATATATTGGGGTCTCCTGGTCCGGGATTATAACCTATCACTTATATTGGGGTCTCGCTCCTCGGGATTGAATTTCTTATAACACCAGCTATATTGGGTAGTTTTATTCTGGGATTTTAAATTCTTAAAATATTATCAAGTATATTAGGAATCTCAGATAGTATAAAACTAAAAGCACTCCTTTTGGAGAAATTGAATAGTAGTTGGGCTATCAGTGCCTGTGGTTGTTCTTGGTTATCATTAGAAATTTTTAGCCATAATTAGAGATTTGTATAGTTAGACATTTTAAAAAGTTGCATAGTACAAATGGCTGATCTGGCAAAGTTTCGATCTGCTGCTGTGCTGACTGCAAAGGAAATGAACATGGAGGGTCAGGCTTTGATCCAATATGTAACTTCGGAATGTGACAATTATATTGAAAGGGAAGATAGGAAGTTAGCAGAAGAAAGAAAATTACAGTTACAAATTGAGGCTGACAAAGAAATTAAGAGGTTGCAGATTGAGGCTGACAAGGACGCTAGGGCATTGGAGGCAGAAGAAAAGAGGTTGACTGCAGAAAGAGAAGAAAAGAGATTGACTGCCAAAAGGGAGGCAGAAGAAAAGAGGTTGGCTGCAGAAAGAGAAGAAAAGAGATTGACTGCCGAAAGGGAGGCAGAAGAAAAGAGATTGGCAGCTGAAAGAGAGGAAAAGAGACTAGCTGTGGAAAGAGAGGAAAAGAGACTGGCTGCTGAGAGGGAAGCAGAAGATAGAAGATTGCAGAGGGAGCATGAGTTACGACTAAGGGAGTTGGAGATTCAAGGCCATGCTCCTGAAAATGGTGCCAGCCCCTTTGCCTCAGATGCCACTGCTAGTCAGGGAGCCTCAACCTCAGCTATGGGTTTTCATGGGGATCATTTTGTTGAGAAAGAAGATTACATCGAAGGGTATTTAAGTAGATTTGAACTTTTAGCTACTACATATGGGTTAGAGAGAGAGAGAGGTGTAGCCTCAAGTTATCACAAGGGCTTAGAGGAACGGCTTATGAAGTTTTTGCCAAGATGAGCAGAGATGACCAAGACAGTTATGACATGCTAAAGCAGGCTCTTTTATTAAGATACGAAAAGAACGGAGAATTTTATAGAAAAAAATTTAGGAATGCCAAACTACTGTCGGGTGAGACTTATCACCAGTTCTCTGCACGGTTAGAGACCTACTTGGAGAAATGGACTGCTCTGGGGAAAAACCAAGATCTTAAGGAGATGATCCTTATTGAGCAGCTAAGAGAGTCCATGGCTCCAGACCTAAGAAAGTTTCTCATGGAGCAAGGTGCAGAGAGGCTGGGTGAGTTACTCAATGTCGCTGAAAGGTATCAGGCAGCCCAGGCATAGGTAGTTGGTAATAAAAAGAAACAGGTAGACAATTTTAAGGCACCTCAAAACTTTAATAAGTTTGACCATAGAGACCAGAACAAAGGTAAGCAATATTTTGATAGGCCACGCAATGACTATAAACAAAAAACCTCACAATTCAATGAAAGGAAATTTGATGAAAGAAAACCTTTTCATCAAAGTAGATTATATTGTAGCCGGTGTAGGATCCACAACCATAACACCGAAAATTGTAGAAAGAGACCTGTAGTAATGGCCACGCTTAAGGTCAGGTCGACTCCTAAACAAGAGGAGGAACCACCAAAAATTATGTCTCGTAAGGAGTGTAGGAAGGCACAGGTTAAAGATAGATCACTGAAGCCGTGTTTTGACAAACTCCAAAAACTCCATACCCCTCCTAGAAAAGGAGAATTCTATTTGGATGATGGAGTGCTTTACAGGACGGATAAAGCAGGATCATATGAGTGTGCACAGTTGGTAGTGCCCTCGAATTATACTGAACGAGTTATGAGACAAACACATGTTCAAGACGGTGGACACCTTAGGATGGGTCGCACCTGTTCAAGGACATCTATATCTTATTACTGGCCAGGAGTGGTTGAAGACATAAGAAAATGTGTCGAGGCCTGCGACCAGTGCAATAAGATAAATTCCACAGGGTGGAAAAATAATAACCAAATGCGAGAGAAGCATTATGGAAAACCTGGGCCAGAAAATAAAGAGGGAACACCCACACGTGGGAAAATGAATCAGGACCTAGACACGACACGGGGCAAACTTAGGCCTGGAAAACAAAATAATTATAATAAAGTGGACAGACTAGATTGGGAACCCCCGTTTCACAGACAGTCTTCACTCGAGTGTTTTACTATGGCCACGATGCAGCGAGTACAAAGAGATGTCTTACCCCAGAATAAGCCGAAAATCCCTCAGTCGGACTTATGTGAACTGGAGGAAGATAAAAGAGAGAGAAGACCTCTCACAAGGAATTTAAAGTGGGAAGAAAACCCCAAGAAAAAAATTGGTAGCGGTCGATTTGTGAATGATGACAAGAGGACGAAATGTCCTCAACACAATGCTTCCAATGAAAGAGACCATACCGGTGCATGGAAAAACAGGTCAACAAATTTACAAGTCCATATGTAGCATTGTTAAGGACCTGGACCGATGAAAAGGCAGAAGAAAATATTACCTCATCATATCAATATGTGAACGAGCTGACCACTCGTCTTAAAACTGGCTGGAAACTTGCCAATGAAAATTTGAGACAAGCCAGGGAAAAGCATGCTGCCTATTACAATAAGAAATCGAAGGATCGAAAATTAGCTGTGGGAGAGAAGGTGCTCCTTCTACTGCCCGGCAGCCAGAATAAATTGCAAATTGGATGGCAAGGTCCATATACAGTTCTAGAGAAGGTGTCTAGAACAAATTATAAGATAGATAAGAAAGGGAAAGAGAAAATCTATCATGTGAATCTCCTGAAGAAATATCTGGACAGAGAAAACCAGGAAGAGACACACCTACTGACCTTGTCTGTTGCAATGGAGATGAAAAAGGAACCACTCACTTCACATGAATATCCTTTATATCCCTGTGAAACCGCTGCACAGATAAAAATCAGCACACACTTAACGGAAAATCAGAGGGAGAGGGTTCAACAGGTTCTGAATAATCATACAGATGTGTTAACGGACCGTTCGGGGCATACAAATTTATTGGAGTATGATATGAAACTCATAGACCCAACACCAATCTGCGTGAGAGCCTATTCGATTCCGTTCGCTAAGGAAAAAGCTTTAAGGGAGGAGATAGATTATCTGTTGAGAGAAGGGATTATCTCGCACAGTGAATCTTCCTACAGTTCCAGTGTGGTTCTGTTAAGAAAACCCTCTGGAGAACACAGGCTGTGTATAGATTACAGGAAACTGAATGCTGTCACAGAAGGTCAGGTGGATCCATTACCTGATACAAATCAGCTGTTTGCCAGGCTGAATAGAGCTAAATATTTCTCTAAAGTGGATCTGAGCAAAGGCTACTATCAGATTCCAGTAAAGCCGGAAGTCAAGCCTTATTTAGCCTTTAGCACCTCGGAAGGCCATTATGAATTTAACATGTTACCATTCGGGCTGAAAAATGCACCGAGTGTGTTTTCGAGGATGATGAGAAAGTTACTGGATCCCCTGAAGAATCCATGGTTCACCAACTTCATGGATGATATTCTCATATCAACAGAAACATTTGAGGAACACTGTCGTGAAACGAAGTGTAACCCACTACTTTGTTAATCACTATGTCGAGATACAGATTTGCTTCAACCAATCAACGATCAACGTTCACCAGTCTCTGAGACAAAATAAATTAACGGCCATCTTGTTCACGCAAGATGGCCGATGAAAACTGAATAAAATTAGGCTGTATGAGACCAGGTACAAAACCGGAGGAAACCAATCAACTTGCTCCGCCAGGAACCAACCGAAAGCTTTCCTCAAGTAGTTACTTGACTATATAATCGGGCGGATTTTATGCTAACCACGCAACCCCGAACTTGACGCCAGAGATACAGACTGAAGAGGGAGAAGCTGTCACCTTGATTTATGGTAACTTACCTGAGGGCATCGACCTGCAACCTACTTCACTAAGTCGCGTCAAAACCTGGCCAGTTTAAAATCTTAGGAGGGTTTAATTGTGTCCTAAAAACCTGTGGTCGTATGTTCGAGTCAATCCCGCTGCCTGGAACTCCGCAGGAGCATAGAGGTTGACCAGACTCTACATCTTTGGTCCCCCTCAGTCTTGGGTGGGCTAAAGGAACGATACTCTGCCGGTGGTGTGAACCAAACAAAGAAGAACAGACTTAAGAGAGATGAGTACACATTAGTACCATTTCTGTCGGCATTGTCAGCATAGAACTGTCAATGAAGAAAACGTGAATTAGCGTAGCAAGAGACAATAATAAGATCATAGTGGATAAATTATACGTAAATAACAGCATAGCTGATAAACGTTATATCCTTAATTAACAGCACCGCTGATATAATTTTTTGTTCCTATAATTGGAAAACGTGTTGTAATATTTATAAATATAAATATTTGTAAATCATATGTAAACTTACCAATTCATTTCATTCCATTTTTTTTTTTGCAACATTCACCTTTCAGCACAAGAGTAGATAGTGTATATATACTAAATAAAATATAAGGAAATTGTATTTTGAACGACTTGTCAATTTTATCATTGTTAAGTAAAAATCTGTTTCCTTGCTTTGTTTAATATCACAATTAGTTACACTGCAGAGGTGGCGCTTTATGTCGGTCTCCTCTATACTATTGTTTCGAGATCAGATCATTCACAGCCGTAACTAATTTGTGATACCAGTAGTCCTCTCAGACACTGGGACTTCACCATTTTCTGCAGAAATTCTATTTCTGTAATTGTCAGTACTGTACTGATCCAAGAGCCAAAATAAAACCTCTCGCCACAAACACATTAACTCTCTGAATATGTTGTTTGATCGATTGAGAGAGACCAATTTGACAGCTAGACCGACGAAATGCTGTGTTGGATGTAAAGAGCTGGAATTCTTGGGCCACACAGTACATCAGGGAAACATGGCCCCTGACCCCAAGAACCTGGAGAAGTTAAAAAAAGCACCAAGACCACAAACAAAAAAAGATGTGCGATCTTTTGTCTCATTATGTGGTTTTTACCAAAAGTATATTAAAAACTTTAACTCCATATGTGCTCCATTGACTGATTTAACGCGCAAAGGAAATCCTGATAGAATTATTTGGACGGCGCAATGTGAATTAGCATACCAAGAATTGAAAGAAAAGCTCACAAGCAGGCCTATTTTGAAATTACCTGACTTGAGTCAAGAATTCATTCTGAGAACGGATGCTAGTAATATCGGTTTGGGTGCAGCTCTATTACAACGATCAAATTCACTTGATGGGGAATTAACCCCAGTAGCTTATGCTAGCCGTAAGTTGAACACAGCAGAACAAAAATATTCAACAAGTGAAAAATAATGTCTGGCAGTCATATGGGCTATAAAAAAGTTCCAGATTTATCTTTATGGAAAATCATTTAAGATTCAGACAGATCATAAACCACTCGTGTGTCTGTCACAAGCAAGGCATAAAAATGCTAGATTATTACGCTGGTCTTTGCTCCTACAGCCATTCCAGTTTACCATAGAGTACATTTCCGGAAAAACTAATGTGGGAGCTGATTTTTTAAGCAGACATCCGTATGACGAACATCAGAGTAGTCACCAGGCATAGTGTTACGCACATAATTTTTTCCGAAGACATTGTATAATTATTTTCTAAAGACATTGCATAATTAACTTGTCTGAATTGTACACTTTTATTTTTTTCAGTCAAAGCTAGATAACCTTTGTTTGACTGTGATTACCATTTTCAATGATGGTTACCTTCTCTTGTAACGGGACGCGTCGGTCCATTTTTTTGAACGATGTGTGGTCATTCTCCTTATATGGTAGTATCGGTCAACTGTTTCTTGGAATGATTGAAACCAGTGTTGAGGTTTTTATTCCTGTCCATATAAGGCGCGATTTATTACAAATCTTTATCTGGAATGTCTCCTACATCGTCTCGTATTGATTTTTACTCAGGTGTATGCGTTCTGCGCATGTCCGGACGTTAGGTGTGCTTGAGAAGCTTTCCTGTCGGGGAGTCTATGAAAGCTGTGAAGCAGAGAGGACGCTTCTTGCGTCTGTGATTCTTTGATAGGGAATTAGGAGTCCTATTGTGAGTTAGTTTAGCTTACAAGGTCCTTCCCTTGATGATTCAAAACGCCTGGAGGCGTGTGGTTTGTGGTGTTGATTTCGAAGCAAGGTAATACCTCATTTATGTTTCAAATCTGTAATCTAACTTTATGTTGACAATGGTCGATCTCTGCTCACCTACGAATTACAGAGAGAGAGGTTCTTCTACTAGAAGTCACGCCCCAGGTTCTTCATACCTGAGATTAATATGTACACGGGTCATACTTAGCCCGAAGGACAGTTCTATGTTCTATGAACGTCGCTAATTCAGCGATTGCACCTACGTCGAGGTTAAACATAGGAATGCCTGTAAAGGTCAGCTTGACCTACACTCCTGGAACACCATCCTCGTGCGACTTATGATTAGACTCATTTAGCACATCTGATCAGTGAGAGGAGTATTGATGCACTTTTTGTAATATTGGAGCCAACAGTATAATCCCCTTGGCGCCATATCATTTTTTGAATATATGCCAGATGCATTGATGAATATAACTTATGCTGAATTTCGTGAACTGTCATGACTATGGTTTATTGTGAAATGGATGTACAGTTACCTGTCTTGTGGCGTCAGAAAATAAACGATGGAAAACGTCAATAGCAGTTTACACCTTTATATGACTTTCCATGTCATACCACATATGTTGTGAACTTGTGAAACCACATCACCCACACTCACAGCAAGCAACAACAGACTAGACAAGACACCTCACACTTCAACCTATTATATCCCTGGTGTCTATAGGGGTGGTACTCTACTGGGCTGCTGATTATCAACGACTTCGAACTGATACCTGTAACGTCCATAGTGGCCAGATTTGTGGTCTATCATCTTTAGTGGCCAGTAGTCAGCTTAAATCCACCCTTATCATCTTGGTGGCCAATAACTGGTTCGTCTGGTACCAGCACTCACGGGGTCAACAAACCCATACAGCTAAAATCAATCAAGTTTGAACTGCACTACCTTCAAGATTCTTCATGTTCATGCAATATTTTGAAAGTACCCGGCGTTGCTGCATTCAGAAGATCAAGTGCCGTTTGAATCAATTTTGCTGCATTTAGAAGGTCAAGTGCTGATTGAAGCGTTTTGCTGTGACAAGTTCCGAAACTTCATTCCTGAATCAGAAGCTCGTTTTCTTGCGTCATTACTGTTTATGGAAGCAAGTTCAGATGTCGATCAACGTTGGATCACCATCCTTAGAATGCTGATCATCACCTGTTCTGCACCGTGCTGACGTTTGGACATATAGAAGTTAAGTGGCCTGTTTTGTTTGTGAACTGTGCCCTTATACTCTAACTGAGCCTTCTGTATTTCTTCACATTCTTGCTGTTATTTGTTACATGTTATATGTTATATGTTAATTATTATATTTATATGTTTATATTTCAGCGGGTCGGTTGGGTAGGTGACTCTCATAGATAATACCACGTCATAGAGGTATCTATTGAGAGCGTGTCGTTAGGAACAGAGCAATTTCCTTAATTGTAAATTGTTAGCAATATTTATTGCTATTTACGTTTAGTTGTGACGACATGTGTTAGTGTTGTTTTCGTTATTTTTCTGTTCTTTAGTTTTGTTGTGATTTGTTTGTATTTTGTAGGTCTCCTCTTTCCTATTATTTAGTTTTATACACCATTTTCGTTTATACACTGTGACGTCATTTGTTGTTTACCTTTTCGCATTTGTCATCACATTCTTTGTGATATTTTTTTTTCGCTGTTTATTTAGTTGACTTTAGCGAATGTTTTCGTATTGCCTTTGATCTTTGTTATTGTTTACATTGACCTTGGATCTTTGTTATTGTTTACATAGTTCTTAGTTAGCATTCACTATTGTTAAATATTTGCTTATGCACTATTAGCTGTGTAGTGCACTTATCATAACTAACTGGTGGTTTTTGCTTATGCACTATTAACTGTGTAGTGCAGTTATGATAAATAACTGATGGATATATGGTTATGCACTATTAGATGTGTAGTGCCCTTATGATTAAGAAAAGACTGGTGATATTATTATACATTTGATAATACAAGTTCTTTGTCAAAGACTTGTTTCCCACAGAGATTGGGGTAAACATTGTGATTATACAAGTACTTTATTTAAGTCTTGTTACTATTAAGGTTGAAATAAGATAATTAATTATTTCAGGTTTTGGACTCATAATATTATACATCATGTCTACACTTGAGTACTTTATTGAGCAAGGGAAATCCCTTGGTAAGACTGGTGATAAATTGGAAGAATATGCGACTACTCAATATGATAAAGCATTAAAGGTGGAAGAGAAAAAAATGGAAATGGAAGCTGAACAAAAGAAATTGCAGATGCAGGTGGATGAAAGGAGATTCCAAATGGAAATGGAAAAACAGAAAAGAGAAGCTGAAGCTGAGGAGAGAAGATTGGACAAAGAAGCTGAGGAAAGAAAAATTCAGCTACAATTGGATGCTGAAAAAAAAGGACTAGAAAAAGAGGCTGAAAATAAAAGACTTGAAAAAGAGGCTGAAAATAAAAGACTTGAAAAAGAGGCTGGAAATAAGAGACTACAGGCTGAGGCTGAAGAGAAAAAGTTACAAAGAAAGGCTGAAGAGAGAAAGTTACAAAGAGAGGCTGATGAGAGAAAAGCAAAAATGGAGCATGAAGAAAAACTCTTAGCTTTGGAGTTAGAAAAGTTGAAATTGTTGAACACTGGTAATGCTAATGATGCAAATAAGGTGTCAGATAAGTTCAATGCAAGTACTTTTAAGATTAAACTACCTGCATTCAATGCTTCCAGTGACGATATAACGTTTTATCTGGATAGATTCGAACGTGCATGTAAAACACATAACATAGATAAATCACTGTATATTTATCAGTTGTCCAATTTACTTAGAGGTGATACTTTGAGTATGTTAAGAATGGTAGATGAGCCTGACAAGAACAATTATGAGGTTATCAGGGCAGTCTTGTTAAAGAAGTACCAACTTAACGAAGACGACTATCGTCTTCAATTTAAAAATATGTTGCCAGATACTGGAGTTGAATTCTCTGAATTCATTTCAAAGATACGTCTTACTTTTTCACGATGGGTTGAGCTGTCTAAGACAGAACATACATATGAAGCACTTATGGACTTACTACTTAGAGACAAGGTTATGTCTTCTGTCAATGAATCTTTTCTTTCTTTTCTTCATGAGAGTAAGCCTAAAAACATAAAAGAAATGGTGGAATACTGTTGCCAGTATGTCACTGCGCATCCTCACATAACCATTAGCAACTCTAAAGTAAAAGAAGGTCTGCCAGTTGCTTCGGCAGCACCTTATGGCCCCAATTTCATGCGTAAATTTCAGGGTAGCCAACAAAATGTTAATAAGAAGAGTAACCGTAATTATGCTCAGAATCATAGCAATCAATTTCAGGGTGATTCTTCTTCGCAGAACTAGAGACAAGCTGATACTCCACGGTATACTACTCCCAATAATTTTAGACATTTTCGCAAAGGTAGTCAGTATAGAGGAAACTATTTTTCGCGGAGACCTCAAAACCAATATAATAGAGGTTCTCAACAGTATAGAAATGGTAATGACAGTTATGGAAACTGGAAATCACACCAGGATAACAATTACAGTAGGGAGTTTAATGATAATTGCAGAGGCAATAATGGTCGCGGTAGATCGCAACATAAAAGAAAGAGATATCAACAGGCAAACTCTGTACAGCAAGAGTCTCAGGGAGCATGTAAACAAGGTGATGATGATAAAAACTCTAGTGCTATCACATGTTCTGCCTTTGACTTTAGTAGGGCAACTTAATGTCCCCAATGCAGTACTTTGTTCGAACCGACTACCGTAACTACTTTAAGCTGTGGTCATCCTCTTCCCGCTCTTCCTGCTGCTGTTGCGCATGACGGGAGAGGTTCTCTTATACTACATAAGCGTCTTGTAAATAGTAATCCAGTCTCAGTTCTATTTTATTCTGGATGTACTACTATTGGTGTTAGGCAATCTCTTGTAAATCCATCCTGTGCTACAGGAAAGGTCATCAAATGTGTCACATTTGGTGGCACTTTGGAAAAGTATCCTACTGCCATAATACATATTTCTACTCCCTTCTTTACGGGAGATGTCCACGCGTGTCTTCTACCTAACCCTATTGCGGACCTTATTATGGTCGTATTCATGGAGTTAGGGAATGTACCCCACAGCAGATAGCTGCTTGGGAAGATCAAAATATGCATGCTACCAATGCAGTGGTCACAAGAGCACAAGCTCTAGAGACACCCCAAACTTCATTGACTAGTAATAATGAAAAAAATAGCCAAGGTAGTCACTGCATTATTTCACGTGACTCATTCATAAAATTGCAAGAAGAAGATCCTTCTTTACAAAAATTCTTCATTCTAGCAAGAAAAGGTGATCCGAATCAAAATACAAATAGAAAGTCTTGGATTTCTATGAAGAACGGCGTACTTATGCGTATGGTACAAGACTCGACTACGTCTACACATTCTCAAATTCTTGTGCCTAAGAGTATGAGATTGCAAATATTGCAACATGCTCATGACTCGCAATGTGCTGGACATATGGGTTTTCCCCGTACAAAGTCGAGGGTTCTTGTGGCTTTCTTTTGGCCATTTGTGAGCAAGGACATACGTATTTACTGTCGATCTTGCAATGTATGTCAGGGGGTCAAATCTAAAGGACCACGACATGCTGCGCCTATCCAGGCTGCCGACATTCCTATTCGGCCGTTTCAGAAAATGGCAATAGATATTATCGGTCCTTTTAGGATCAAGTCGGCCAGAGGACATCAATTTATCCTTACATGTGTCGATATGTGCACACGTTGGCCAGAGGCTATACCTCTTAAGAGCATTTCCACTGCCGATATCGCAGACGCTCTTTGGCTGATATTTTCTCGCTTGGGATTCCCCAGAGAAATATTGTCAGACCATGGCACGCAACGTATATCCGACACTATGTCACAGATAATGTCTATTTTACATATTAAAAGATTTCTCAGCAGTATCTATCACCCAATGTCTAATGGGTTAGTTGAGCGTTTGAATAGAACACTCAAGACATTAATTGGGAAGATAACTGAGGATCATCCTCAGGATTGGGACAGGGTTTTACCAGCGGCTCTCTTTGCTTATAGAGAGGTCCCCAATGAACACACAGAATTTTCTCCTTTTGAACTTGTATTTGGCGCGCGACCGCGCGGCCCTATGTCTTTACTTCACGATCTCATCACTGCCGATAATATTACCGATGACACTCAATCTTCTTATGAGTATGTCATTGCTCTGAATCAAAAGATCATCGAGGCATGCAAATTAGCAACTTCGTCATCCGAGTTTGCCAAAGAATAGGCAAGGATATTTGCTAATAAGAATAGATGTCTACGACAACTTTGTCCAAGTGACAAAGCACTCGTCCTACTTCCTTCAAGGGAGAACAGACTTCTTATTGCATGGAAAGGTCCATATGCAATAGTCTCCAAAATTTCCGACGTCGACTATGTTGTCGACATTAATGGAAAGCATAAAACTTTCCACATAAATATGCTCTCGGAATTTCATGAACGACCTGACTATTATCAGCCTATTTTCCAGGCGACGGACGATTCTCCGGTACCTCATGGTCATTACTCATCCCTGTCAGTTATACAGGATGAGAAAACTACTTTTTCTGATGTCAATCTTCCACTTCCTGTGATCCCACTTCATTCTACGGAATCTTGGAAAAACGTTACCGTTTCTCCTAATCTTTCCACTGAGGAACATCGACAAGTCTATTCGATGCTGCAAACATTTCAGGATGTCCTATCCTACATCCCGGGACACACACATGTCATCGAACATGCAATAGTACTTACTGACCATAATCCTATCAGAGTCAGACCCTATCCAATACCTATCCATTTTCAGTCACAAGTCGAGAAAGAATTGGATGAGATGATACGATTAGAAATAATCAAACATCCACTTCAGCATACTCTTCGTCTATGGTTATTGTTCGAAAGAAAGACAATAACATTCGCATTTGCGTTGATTATAGTAAATTGAACCAAGTTACGAAGTTTGATGCTGAACCATTGCCTTCACTAGAAGAGCTACTAAACAAACTTTCTAATTCTAGATTCTTTACCAAATTAGACTTGTCTAAAGGTTATTGGCAAGTTTTTTTAACTGATCGTGCCAAACCTCTTACTGCTTTTTCTACACCTAGGGGTTTATTTCAATGGAATTTCATGCCTTTCGGCCTTATGAACACCCCTGCTACATTCGTACGCATGATGCGTCGAATTCTTTCATATCGTACTGATGTCATAGCATACTTAGACGATATCTGTCTGTTCAATGATTCCTGGGAACATCATTATCTGGGTTTATACGAATTGCTGTCTACACTTCGCGAGTATAATTTAACTGCAAAACCCTCTAAAGCTTTTATAGGATTTAGCGAGATTTCTTTCCTGGGTCATCGTGTTGGTCATGGTCTTTTAAAGACAAAAGACCACAATGTTTCAAAAATACTAAACATTTCTGTCCCTAAGACGAAGAAACAAGTACGGAGTCTCTTAGATTTGATACAATTTTACGGACGATTCATTCCGAATCTGTCCTCCGTTATGGCACCGCTTTCTACTTTACTGAAGAAAGGATAGCCTAATCTGATCCGCTGGTCTCAAGAATGTCAATCCTCATTGGACCAGATTAAAACTCTATTTTCATCTCCACCTATCCTTAGGTTACCTACTATTGAGAAGACTTTTGTTCTTCTAAGTGACGCCTCGTCTAATGGGATTGGGGCAGCACTTATGCAGGAGTATTCTGATACTCTGCATCCGGTGACGTATATCTCTAGGAAATTAAATGCTGCAGAAAGGAATTACTCGGTTTTAGACCGTGAATTATTGGCTATGGTATGGTCAATTCTCAAGTTGCAAAGATTCCTTCTAGGCGCACATTTCATTGTGGAAAGCGACCAGAAAGCTCTTACTGCTATTCAGAGCAAAAACTTGAAGAGCTCGAGGTCCACTCGATATGCCATAGCTCTTCAACCATTTCATTTTACGGTGCGAGCTATCCGTGGTTCGGATAATGTGATGGCAGACATTCTGTCCAGATGCCAACACTTAATTCTTCTGTCATATATATTTCCTGATATACAGTCCATTACTATAATGACATATCAGCACATATGTTCTCACTTTTAGTGAATTTATAACATTGTACCATATAATTTCCTTTTTCTGTTACCAATTTGATCATAACGGAAGAAGGCTTAGTTAGCATTATATGGGCAAAAAGTTCACATGGCCACAGTTTATATATTGTATTTTGATTAATGTATTAAGAAATTTAGCATATACCATAAAAATTTGTGTTATTGATATTTTCGCAGCACATCATTGACGTCTGCGAGAGTATGGACATTATGTCAACCGTGAAGTATGTCAAGTTCTTACCTACTGTGGAACGATTATGTCCATGTCTACGAGGAACAGCTGGTTTATTAGTATTGATTAGTAATGCATTGTATAATGTATTTTTGGTTTAAAATGTGTAATTCATTACACTTCATTGTTTAATACTATGATAATATATTTAATTTCATAAATTTGTATGAGTATGATTTGGCTTGCATTATGATGTTGCCATCACTGTGGCGTATGTTGGTGGCACCTCCCTGGAATATACGTGTACACTTAGGGAAATATTTTCTCTAAGGATCTGAGATTTAATCTCAGTTTCGCTCCATGCGTCGATCTAGCCTCATATTAGGCATTATATCCGCGCATCATACGTGCGTTAGGAGCCTGTTTTTTTCTGGCTCTATGATTTTTTTTTGAATGTTTCATTTTTTTCCCGGGGGGGGGGGGGGGGGGGGGTAATCTGTTACGCACATAATTTTTTCCGAAGACATTGTATAATTATTTTCTAAAGACATTGTATAATTAACTTGTCTGAGTTGTACACTTTTATTTTTTTCAGTCAAAGCTAGATAACCCTTGTTTGACTGTGATTACCATTTTCAATGATGGTTACCTTCTCTTGGGACGGGACGCGTCGGTCCATTTTTTTGAACGATGTGCGGTCATTCTCCTTATATGGTAGTATCGGTCAACTGTTTCTTGGAATGATTGAAACCAGTGTTGAGGTTTTTATTCCTGTCCATATAAGGCGCGATTTATTACAAATCTTTATCTGGAATGTCTCCTACATCGTCTCGTATTGATTTTTACTCAGGTGTATGCGTTCTGCGCATGTCCGGACGTTAGGTGTGCTTGAGAAGCTTTCCTGTCGGGGAGTCTATGAAAGCTGTGAAGCAGAGAGGACGCTTCTTGCGTCTGTGATTCTTTGATAGGGAATTAGGAGTCCTATTGTGAGTTAGTTTAGCTTACAAGGTCCTTCCCTTGATGATTCAAAACGCCTGGAGGCGTGTGGTTTGTGGTGTTGATTTCGAAGCAAGGTAATACCTCATTTATGTTTCAAATCTGTAATCTAACTTTATGTTGACAATGGTCGATCTCTGCTCACCTACGAATTACAGAGAGAGAGGTTCTTCTACTAGAAGTCACGCCCCAGGTATCTTCATACCTGAGATTAATATGTACACGGGTCATACTTAGCCCGAAGGACAGTTCTATGTTCTATGAACGTCGCTATGTCAGCGATTGCACCTACGTCGAGGTTAGACTTAGGAATGCCTGTAAAGGTCAGCTTGACCTACACTCCTGGAACACCATCCTCGTGCGACTTATGATTAGACTCATTTAGCACATCTGATCAGTGAGAGGAGTATTGATGCACTTTTTGTAATATTGGAGCCAACAGTATAATCCCCTTGGCGCCATATCATTTTTTGAATATATGCCAGATGCATTGATGAATATAACTTATGCTGAATTTCGTGAACTGTCATGACTATGGTTTATTGTGAAATGGATAAACAGTTACCTGTCTTGTGGCGTCAGAAAATAAACGATGGAAAACGTCAATAGCAGTTTACACCTTTATATAACTTTCCATGTCATACCACATATGTTGCGAACTTGTGAAACCACATCACCCACACTCACAGCAAGCAACAACAGACCAGACAAGACATCTCACACTTCAACCTATTATATCCCTGGTGTCTATAGGGGTGGTACTCTACTGGGCTGCTGATTATCAACGACTTCGGACTGATACCTGTAACGTCCATAGTGGCCAGATTTGTGGTCTATCATCTTTAGTGGCCAGTAGTCAACCTAAATCCACCCTTATCACATAGATAGTAAATTTATCTATGTGTATTTAGAAGTAGGAACTTACATATGATCGTCTGTTCTAAAGCGGGAAGATGTGTAGTGATTTCTAAATACAATATCTAAATTAATATATAACCGTACAGGGCATAAAGGCAAAGATAAGAAAGTACAAAAGAATTTTCTGCTAGAACGGTTGTTGTCGCCTACGCCTTCAGATTATGATTTGCTAACGAATAGCCGAACAAAACGGTACCCAATTTTTCAAATTCGTCCTTGACATAAACACCCACTTTTCCTAGTTCTAAGAAAATATTTGCCTAAAATGCATTGTGGAACGAGGAGACGAAAGGATAGATGAAATGCTAATTCGTTTCGCATTAATTTTAAACTAAAAGCCAACACTAGCACAGGGGCAAGCCTTGCCTTAGGGGTTTCCCCAAATACAATGAAAAAAGTTAGAATTGTGGACACCTCGGTCATGTAAACATGTTAAGCTCTTATTATGAATGACCTAAGCTCTCGTAATTATCTCTTAAGTACATGAGAAAAGAAGTGAACAGGAGGTAGTTTAAAAATAAAAAACCAACATAGAAAAAAAAATAGAATTTTTGAACCAAACCACATAGCCCCTTAAAAATTGTAGATTCGTGTACCTGAAGACTTGCTGACCAAGAATATGTTATTAGTTATATAAATAGTCCCTTAACTAATTAAATATTGATAAAACAATACATAGAGATCAGAGATACTGTCAGGTCAGGTCATATCTGCTTAGATTGGATCGCATATTTTTGGGGGAAAAAGTAGGTGACAGATAGGCTAGGATAGTACAGTGAATCTGATTGGGTGGCATTTGAAGTGAGACTAAATATTATTGGCTGACCTTTGAATAAACATAAATAGCCTAAGTAACGTAGCAAAAGTTTGAATGATATTTTTTGAAAGATTGTTTACCCTTGTCAAATTAAAAGTGATTGGCCAACTGAATCGATATTGACAGAATAAGCGTTAGGGGGACTGTTGCGCACAGAATTTTTTCCTAAGACTGTGTGTAATTAATCGGTATGAATTGTACACTTTAAATTTTTTGTGATCTAAGGCAGATAACCTTTGTTTAAACTATGGGTACATTGTACTATGGGGGTTAACTTCTCTTGTTGGTTGACTCGTTGGTTATCTTATCTTGTGTCTTGACTCGCTGATTCATTTATTCGAACGATGTCTCCTTATACGGTAGTATCAGTCAACAATTTCTTGGAATGATTGAAACTAGGGTTGAGTTTTATTCCCATGTCCATATAAGGCGTGATTTCTGAACATAGCTTTGTTGAAATCCTCCTTCCTTCATCGTTCTTCATTGTGAGTTAGTTCCTTTAGTCAGATGTATGCGTTCTGCGCATGTCTAAACTTCATGAAAGTTACAATCGTCTTCCGCCCAGGGATTCGACGAGATGTACTGAGCAGAGATAGGACGCTTTTCTGCGTCTGTGATTATCAATATATTTATAGGGAATTCTATAGTCCTCATGTGATATATTAGATATTAGCTAACGAGGCTTTCCCTATATGATTCAAAACCACCTGGATGGCGTATGTTTTGTATATATGGTGCACATATTGATTCTGAAGAAAGGTATATATATACCTCCTTTATTGAACTCTATGATCTACCTAGATATTAGACATTTTGTCGATCTCTGCTCGCTTCTGTGTGTTTATATTATAGAATGGAGAAGGCTATATATATCCTATATATTTACTAGGAAATTTCACCACCGGTATCTTTATATACCTGTATATATATATAATATATATATACTACGGGTCGCTCTAGGCCCAGGGAAAATTAGTATTATGTTCTAGGATTTTCGCTATGCCAGCGATTGCACCTATGTCGAGGGTTAGACTTAGGGATGCTATAAAGGTCAGCTTGACCTGTACTCCTGAAATGTTATTCTCGTGTGGACAATAATAGACTTATCTTGTACATCTGATCTGCCAGCATCAGAGGAGTATTGATTATTATTTAATAAACATTGATGATATGCAGCTGACACAGTTGCAGGATTTTGATGCAGATTCATGAAGAAACTTTAGAATGCTCAATACATTGAACTATTGATGTCTATGATTTATGTAACGTGTCTGTGCTTGTGGCGTCCAAATAAATGATGGAAACGTCCGCAGCAGTTTCGCACTTTTATGACTTCCACGTCATACCTCATGTTTTTGTAGATCTGTGAAGTTTCATCCCCATCTACACCCACAACAACAACAACAAACCAGACAAGACACCTTGCACTTCAGTCTTTTATATACCTGGTGTCGATAGGGGTGGTACCATACATTTGGCTACATTTTAGCAACGATTTGGACATACTACTGCAACGTTCATAGTGGCCAGTAAGCATCACCAAATCCACCCTTATCATTTTATGGTGGCCAATAGCTGTTTTCAACTGGTTCCAGCACTCACGGGGGTCAACAAACCCATTCATTCTACAAGATGCAAGTTCGTGAACGATACTTCCTGCAAGATAATACATGTACAATGACGTATAGCATGTCCGCTATATTGTGAAAATACCTGGCGCTGCCCGACAGTTTATCGATTTCATAGCTTTCAGAAGGTCAAGTGCCGATTGAAGCGATTTACTCATACTCCAGTTAGAGGGTCAAGTGCCGAGCATTGTAAGGAAGAAGGACAAGTGCCGAAACAACATTTCCAGTATCAGAAGCTCATTTCCTGCGTCATGGCTATTTATGGGAGCAGTTGTCGATCAACGTTGGATCATTTATCCGCAGAATGCTGATCGCAACCTGTTCTGCACCGTGCTGACGTTTGGACATATACAAGTTAAGTGGCCTGTTTTGTTTGTGAACTGTGCCCTTATACTCTAACTGAGCCTTCTGTATTTCTTCACATTCTTGCTGTTTTTTGTTACATGTTATATGTTATATGTTATTTGTTATATTTATATGTTTATATTTCAGCGGGTAGGTGACTGTCATAGATAATACCACGTCATAGAGGTATCTATTGAGAGCGTGTCGTTAGGTACAGAGCAATTTCCTTAATTGGAAATTGTTAGCAATATTTATTGCTATTTACGTTTAGCTGTGAGGACATGTGCAGTTTTGTTTTCGTTATTTTTTCGCATTCTTTAGTTTTGTTTTGATTTGTTTGTATTTGTAGGTCTCCTCTTTTCTATTATTCAGTTCTTTACACCATTTTTGTTTATATATTGTGACGTCATTTGTTTGTTTACATTTTTCGCATTTGTCATCACATTCTTTGTGATATTTTCTTTTAGTTTTCGCTGTTTATTTAGTTGACTTTTGCGAATGTTTTCGTATTGTCTTTAATACTTGTTATTGTTTACATTGTCTTTGATCTTTGTTATTGTTTACATTGTCTTGGATCTTTGTTATTGTTTACATAGTTCTTGCATAGTTAGCTTTCACTATTGTTACATATTTGTTCATGCACCATTGTTTTTATAGTGCACTTATAACTAACTGGTGGATTTACTCATGCACTATTACCTATGTAGTGCAGTTATGATAAATAACTGATGGATTTGTGTTTATGCACTAATTTGTGTAGTGCCCTGATGATTAAGAAGTGACTGGTGATATTATTATACATTTGATAATACAAGTTCTTTGTCAAAGACTTGTTTCCCACAGAGATTGGGATAAACATTGTGATTATACAAGTACTTTATTTAAGTCTTGTTACTATTAAGGTTGAAATAAGATAATTAATTATTTCAGGTTTTGGACTCATAATATTAGACTTCATGTCTACACTTGAGTACTCTATTGAGCAAGGGAAATCCCTTGGTAAGACTGGTGATAAATTGGAAGAATATGCGACTACTCAATATGATAAAGCATTAAAGGTGGAAGAGAAAAAAAATTAAAATGGAAGCTGAACAAAAGAAATTGCAGATGCAGGTGGATGAAAGGAGATTCCAAATGGAAATGGAAAAACAGAAAAGAGAAGCTGAAGCTGAGGAGAGAAGATTGAACAAAGAAGCTGAGGAAAGAAAAATTCAGCTACAATTGGATGCTGAAAATAAAAGACTTGAAAAAGAGGCTGAAAATAAAAGACTTGAAAAAGAGGCTGAAAATAAAAGACTAGAGATAGAGGCTGAAGAGAAAAAGTTACAAAGAGAGGCTGAAGAGAAAAAGTTACAACGAGAGGCTGATGAGAGGAAAGCAAAAATGGAGCATGAAGAAAAACTCTTAGCTTTGGAGATAGAAAAGTTGAAATTGTTGAACACTGGTAATGCTAATGATGCAAATAAGGTGTCAGATAAGTTCAATGCAAGTACTTTTAAGATTAAACTACCTGCATTCAATGCTTCCAGTGACGATATAACGTTTTATCTGGATAGATTCGAACGTGCATGTAAAACACATAACATAGATAAATCACTGTATGTTTATCAGTTGTCCAATTTACTTAGAGGTGATACTTTGAGTATGTTAAGTATGGTAGATGAGCCTGACAAGAACAATTATGAGGTTATCAGGGCAGTCTTGTTAAAGAAGTACCAACTTAACGAAGACGGCTATCGTCTTCAATTTAAAAATATGTTGATAGATACTGGAGTTGAATTCTCTGAATTCATTTCAAAGATACGTCTTACTTTTTCACGATGGGTTGAGCTGTCTAAGACAGAACATACATATGAAGCACTTATGGACTTACTACTTAGAGACAAGGTTATGTCTTCTGTCAATGAATCTTTTCTTGCTTTTCTTCATGAGCGTAAGCCTAAAAACATAAAAGAAATGGAAGAATACTGTTGTCAGTATGTCACTACGCATCCTCACGTAACCATTAGCAACTCTAAAGTAAAAGAAGGTCTGCCAGTTGCTTCGGCAGCACCTTATGGCCCAAATTTCATGCGTAAATTTCAGGGTAGCCAACAAAATTTTAATAAGAAGAGTAATCGTAATTATGCTCAGAATCATAGCAATCAATTTCAGGGTTATTCTTCTTCACAAAACTGGAGACAAGCTGATACTCCACGGTATACTACTCCCAATAATTTTAGACATTTTCGCAAAGGTAGTCAGTATAGAGGAAACTATTTTTCGCGGAGACCTCAAAACCAATATAATAGAGGTTCTCAACAGTATAGAAATGGTAATGACAGTTATGGAAACTGGAATTCAAACCAGGATAACAATTACAGTAGAGAGTTTAATGATAACTGCAGAGGCAATAATGGTCGCGGTAGATCGCAACATAAAAGAAAGAGGTATCAACAGGCAAATTCTGTACAGCAGGAGTCTCAGGGAGCATGTAAACAAGGTGATGATGATAAAAACTCTAGTGCTATCACATGTCGCGCCTTTGACTTTAGTAGGGCAACTAAATGACCCAATGCAGTACTTTGTTCGAACCGACTACCGTAACTACTTTAAGCTGTGGTCATCCTCTTCCCGCACTTCCTGCTGCTGTTGCGCATGACGGGAGAGGTTCTCTTATACTACATAAGGGTCTTGTAAATAGTAATCCAGTCTCAGTTCTATTTTATTCTGGATGTACTACTATTGGTGTTAGTCAATCTCTTGTAAATCCATCCTGTGCTACAGGAAAGGTCATTAAATGTGTAACATTTGGTGGCACTTTGGAAAAGTATCCTACTGCCATAATACATATTTCTACTCCCTTCTTTACGGGAGAGGTCCACGCGTGTCTCCTTCCAAACCCTATTGCGGACCTTATTATTGGTCGTATTCACGGAGTTAGGGAATGTACCCCACAGCAGATTGCTGTTTGGGAGGAGCAAAACATTAAAGCTACCAATGCGGTGGTCACAAGAGCACATGTTCTGGATCCACCTCAAACTTCATTAACTGATAATAATGAAGTAGAAAGCCAAAATAGTCACTTGATTATTTCACGTGACTCATTTATAAAATTGCAAGAAGAATATCCTTCTTTACAAAAATTCTTCATTCTAGCAAAAAAAGGTGATCCAAATCAGAATACTAATAGAAAGTCTTGGATTTCTATGAAGAACGGCGTTCTTGTGCGTATGCTACAAGACTCGACTACGTCCACTCATTCTCAAATTCTTGTGGCTAAGAGTATGAGATTGCAAATATTGTAACATGCTCATGACTCGCAATGTGCTGGACATATGGGTTTTTCCCGTACAAAGTCGAGGGTTCTTGCGGCTTTCTTTTGGCCATTTCTGACAAGAACATACGAATTTACTGTCGTTCTTGCAAAGTGTGTCAGGAAGTCAAATCGAAAGGACCACGACATACTGCGCCTATCCAGGCTGCTGACATTCTTTTTCGCCCTTTTCTGAAAATAGCAATAGATATTATCGGTCCTTTTAGGATCAAGTCGGCCAGAGGACATCAATTTATCCTTACATGTGTCGATATGTGCACACGTTGGCCAGAGGCTATACCTCTCAAGAGCATCTCCACTGCCGATATCGCAGACGCTCTTTGGCTAATATTTTCTCGCTTGGGATTCCCCGGAAAAATATTGTCAGACCATGGCACGCAACTTATATCCGACACTATGTCACAGGTAATGTCTATTTTACATATTAAAAGGTCTCTCAGCAGTATCTATCACCCAAGGTCTAATGGGTTAGTTGAGCGTTTGAATAGGACACTAAAAACTTTACTTGGGAAGATAACTGAGGATCATCCTCAGGATTGGGACAGGGTTTTACCCGCGGCTCTCTTTGCTTATAGAGAGGTCCCCAATGAACACACAGGGTTTTCTCCTTTTGAACTTGTCTTTGTCGCGCAACCGCGCGGCCCTATGTCTTTACTCCAAGATCTTATCACTGCCGATAATATTAGCGATGAGACTCAATCTTCTTACGAGTATGTCATTGCTCTGAATCAAAAGATCATCGAGGCATGCAAACTAGCAACTTCTTCATCCGAATTTGCTAAAGAAAAGGCAAGGCAGTTTGCAAATAAAAATAGATATCTACGACAACTTTGTCCAGGTGACAAAGCACTCGTTCTTCTTCCGTCAAGGGAGAACAGACTTCTTATTGCATGGAAAGGTCCGTATGCAATAGTCTCTAAAATTTCCGATGTCGACTATGTTGTCGATATTGATGGAAAGCATAAAACTTTAAACATAAATATGCTCACGGAATTTCATGAAAGACCTGACTATTTGCAGCCTATTTTCCAGGCAACAGACAATTCTCCAGTACCTCATGGTCATTACTCAACCCTGTCAGTTATACAGGATGAGAAAACTACTTTTTCTGATGTCAATCTTCCACTTCCTGTGATCCCACTTCATTCAACGGAATCTTGGAAAAACGTTTCCATTTCTCCTAATCTTTCCGCTGAGGAACATCGACAAGTTTCTTCGATGTTACAAACATTTCAGGATGTCCTATCCGACATCCCAGGACACACACATGTCATTGAACATGACATAATACTAACTGACCATAATCCTATCAGAGTCAGACCCTATCCGATACCTATCCATTTTCAGTCACAAGTCGAAAAAGAATTGGATGAAATGATACGATTGGAAATCATTGAACCATCCACTTCAGCATACTCTTCGTCTATGGTTATTGTTCGAAAGAAGGATAATAACATTCGCATTTGCGTGGATTATTGCAAATTGAACCAAGTTACGAAGTTCGATGCTGAACCTATGCCTTCATTGGAAGAGCTACTAAACAAACTTTCTAATTCTAAATTCTTTACCAAACTCGACTTATCGAAAGGTTATTGCCAAGTTCATTTAACTGAACGAGCCAAACCTTTTACTGCTTTTTTTACACCTAGGGGATTATTCCAATTGAATTTCATGCCTCTCGGTCTTATGAACGCCCCTGCTACATTCGTACGCATGATGCGTCGAATTCTTACATATCGTACAGATGTCATAGCATACTTAGACGATATCTGTCTGTTCAGTGATTCCTGGGAAGATCACTATTTGGGTTTATACGAATTGCTGTCTACTCTTCGCGAGTATAACTTGACTGCAAAACCCTCTAAAGCCTTTATAGGATTTAGTGAGATTTCTTTCCTGGGTCATCGTGTTGGTCATGGTCTTTTAAAGACAGAGGACCACAATGTTTCAAAAATACTTAACATTTCTGTCCCTAAGACGAAGAAACAAGTACGGAGTCTTTTAGGTTTGATACAATTTTACGGACGATTCCTTCCGAATCTGTCCTCCATTATGGCACCTCTTTTTACTTTATTGAAGAAAGGATCGCCTAATCTGATCCGCTAGTCTCAAGAATGTCAATCCTCATTGGACCAGATTAAAACTCTATTTTCATCTTCACCTATCCTTAGGTTACCTACTATTGAGAAGACTTTTGTTCTTCGAAGTGACGCCTCGTCCACTGGGATTGGGGCAGCACTAATGCAGGAGTATTCAGATACTCTGCATCCGGTGATGTATATCTCTAGGAAATTAAATGCTGCAGAGAGGAATTACTCGGTTTTAGACAGTGAATTATTGGCTATGGTTTGGTCAATTCTCAAGTTGCAAAGATTGCTTCTAGGCGCACATTTCATTGTGGAAACCGACCAGAAAGCGCTTATTGCTATTCAGAGCAAAAACTTTAAGAGCTCGAGGTCCACTCGATATGCCATAGCTCTTCAACCCTTTCATTTCACGGTGCGAGCTATCCGTGGTTCGGATAATGTGATGGTAGACATTCTGTCTAGATGCCCACATGATTCCACTTAATTCTTCTGTCATATATATTCCCTGTTAAACGTCGAGTTCTATAACAGTTCTCTACTATAAGGATATATTAGCACATATGTGCTCATTTTGGGAATTTATAGCATTGTAATTGCCTTGTTCTGTTACTGATTTTGGTGTAACGGAAGAAGGCTTAGTTAGCAATATACGGGCCAAAAGCTCACATGGCCACAATTTATATATTATATTTTGATTACTGTATTAAGAAATTTAGCATATACCATAAAGATTTGTGTTATTGATATTTTCGCAGCACATCATTGACGTCTGCGAGAGTATAAACATTATGTCAACCATGAAGTATGTCAAGTTCTTACCTGCTGTGGAACGATTATATCCATGTCTAAGAGGAACATCTGATTTATTAGTATTGATTAGTAATACTTTGTATGATTGTATAATGTATTTTTTGTTTCAAATGTGTAGTTAATTACACTTCATATTATGATAACATATTTGTATTTATGTGAGTATAATTTTGCTTACATTATGATGTTGCCATCATGTGGCGTATGTTGGTGGCACCTCCCTGGAATATACGTGTACACTTAGGGAAATTTTTTCTCTAAGAATTTGAGATATAATCTCAGCTAACGCTCCATGCGTCGAGCTAGCCTCATATTAGGCATTATATCCGCGCATCATACATGCGTTACGAGCCTGTTATTTCTGGCTCTTGGATTAAAAAAAAAATGTTTCATTTTTTTTCCCGGGGGGGGGGGGGGGGGGGGGGGGGGGGGGGGGGGGGGGGGGGGGGGGGGGGGGGGGGGTGCGGTAATGTTGCGCACAGAATTTTTTCCTAAGACTGTGTGTAATTAATCGGTATGAATTGTACACTTTAAATTTTTTTTGATCTAAGGCAGATAACCTTTGTTTAAACTATGGGTACATTGTACTATGGGGGTTAACTTCTCTTGTTGGTTGACTCGTTGGTTATCTTATCTTGTGTCTTGACTCGCTGATTCATTTATTCGAACGATGTCTCCTTATACGGTAGTATCAGTCAACAATTTCTTGGAATGATTGAAACTAGGGTTGAGTTTTATTCCCATGTCCATATAAGGCGTTATTTCTGAACATAGCTTTGTTGAAATGGTTCCTTCATCGTTTCGTTGTGAGTGTTAGTCAGATGTATGCGTTCTGCGCATGTCTAAACTTTAAGAAAGTTACAATCGTCTTCCGCCCAGGGATTCGACGAGATGTACTGAGCAGAGATAGGACGCTTCTGCGTCTGTGATTTTGTTAGGGAATTCTATAGTCCTCCTGTTAGTTAGTTAGCTAACGAGGCTTTCCCTATATCATTTAAAACCACCTGGAGGCGTATGTTTTGTGGTGTTGATTCTGAAGAAAGGTAATACCTCCTTTATTGAACTCTATGATCTACCTAGATGTTAGACATTTTGTCGATCTCTGCTCGCTTGTGTGTTACAGAATGGAGAGATATATATATATATATATATATATATATATATATATATATATATATATATATATATATATATATATATATATATATATATATATATATATATATATATATATATATATATATATATATATATATATATACGGGTTTTAGATTGCACCTATGTCGAGGGTTAGACTTAGGGATGCTATAAAGGTCAGCTTGACCTGTACTCCTGAAATGCTATTCTCGTGTGGATAATAATAGACTTATCTTGTACATCTGATCAGAGGAGTATTGATTATTATTTAATTAACATTGATGATTTGCAGCTGACACAGTTGCAGGGTTTTGATGCAGATTCATGAAGAAACTTTAGAATGCTGAATACATTGAACTATTGATGTCTATGATTTATGTAACGTATCTGTGCTTGTGGCGTCCAAATAAATGATGGAAACGTCCGCAGCAGTTTCGCACTTTTATGACTTCCACGTCATACCTCATGTTTTTGTAGATCTGTGAAGTTTCATCCCCATCTACACCCACAACAACAACAACAAACCAGACAAGACACCTTGCACTTCAGTCTATTATATACCTGGTGTCGATAGGGGTGGTACCATACATTTGGCTACATTTTAGCAACGATTTGGACATACTACTGCAACGTTCATAGTGGCCAGTAAGCATCACCAAATCCACCCTTATCAGGGACGCCATTTCTAAGAAAATTTTCAACAGTGATAGATGAGAGCAGGCTGTGCTTTAAAATACAAGTTATAAGCAGCCTGGGCAATAACATAGATCGAAACTGTGTCAGTCATCGTCTCTGTGTATATTTCATTGAAAATTGTGGTAAGATTGACATTTATTAACCTGTATTTTATGTAAAAATTGAATGTGAAATAATAATGTATGTCTGGGCATGAGTGGGTCTATAGCAAAGCCTAAAGATTGATCCACCATGTGATAGACTGTCAGAGAGGTGTAAAATACAAGAATATGTATGATTGTCATAAAGGAGCATAACGCCTATCCTATTATATGGAACAGATTACAGCTGGAATTGCAGTGGCGTTGTAACTATTAGGGAAAGGAATACTGGTGTACATTGTCACATCAAAAGAAAATGGTGGCATAGGTTTGTATAAGGATATGATCCTTTTGTTTGTTTGTAATGTACATGTCCTTAACTGTGGACTATTAGTGTATGCTAGATATTACGAAGGATCCATAACTTTTACATTTCAGAGGTCCTGGGTACTGACGTTAATGTGGTACCAAACGCTTGAAAATAAATTGATTCAGGACTCTGCCTGTTTACTGAGAGCCCATGCTAGTGGCCATTGCCTATCAAACAGGGAACAAAATTCAACCACAGTCTTAAATAAGATAGCCTTTTAGAGTTGCGTTCGTATGTTATTGTGGTAGTACTGTGTGCTGTTGTGAATAATAAACTATTTGTTTGTATGTTTGTTGATTATTGTGCATCACACTCTACATTCATAACCCTAGACACAACACGAAGTCATTTAATATACTAATATAAATATATTTTGAATGAGATAAAAAGGTGGTAGTGGAAAGGTACCCTGAAAAGTTCACAATATGATTGGGTATATTCAGGGACCTTCATAGCTAATCTCATTTAATGCAAATATAATAATACCTACAACAATTCATAACATCAAATCCACCACAAGAGGTTTGTAAGAGAGAGCACCATACTATTCTGTCGGCTGTCTTCCTCTTGGCTTGGTTCCATTTTAGTCCTCGGTCCTTCAAAGATTGTCTAATGTTATCCTCCCAGCGGACTTTGGGTCGTCCTGGAGGTCTGGATCCCTGGCTCTTAGTTTCCATGCTTGCCGAGGTAGCCGATCTTCTTCCATTCTGCAGACATTGTAAAACTATCTCAGTTGGGACTATTCTACTTGGGTCTGCATGGGTTGGGTTTTTAAGCATTGACATATCGTTTGGTTGCGGACCATGTCTCTTCTTGTTACTTCAACCACCTTCCTTGGATACCTCATTTCTGAGGTTTGGATCTGGCTTTTGTGGGTTGTAGTCATTGCCCATGACTCGCATCCATACGTCAAGACTGGGACATAGGTGGAGCGGTATACAGCAATCTTCGTCTTCTTACCAACTTCTCTTTTGCTATGGAATCCTCGATTTATGGCTTGAAAAAATATCCCAGCTGCTGCTCTTCGGGTAGCCAACTCTTGTTTGATGCCTCCCTTCCTGTCTATGACAGCACCAAGGTATTTAAAGTGGTCGACCTGCTCCAGGACCTGTTTTCCCAGCTTAATCTGATATTTTCTTTACTCTCGTGATATCACCATAGTTTTTGTTTTCAAGCTGCTTATCATCATCCCTTTCCTCTCCAGCTCTAAATAATAAATAAGGTGAAATATTTTAAGAGTAAATTTAATAATTGATAAAATCAGAAACATCTCTAAAAATAATTGGAAAAAAAAAAACTGTCCATTGCAGAAGCTTAATTTCTGTTGTTGTCATTGTTGTGGATTTGATCATTTTAGTCAGCTAGTTTTCCCATCTTCGGTGAAGGCCCACCAATACACTGAGGAAACTGTAGAAATATAGGGGCCCCGGAAGAGCATAAAGTCTATGCTCTTTCTGATTGCGGAAATTGATGTTTCAACCCGATATGTACGGAACAAAATCAATGGCGCAGGTGAAGACGATTTAGTCTACCCTCTCATTTTAGGGAGGAAATATGTCTTCCTTGGGGATCCTCCGTAGAAACCCAGGTGGCCACAAGAGAGAGAGAGAGAGAGAGAACACAGGACACACCCAAGCGGCCCCTGAGCTCTTATCTCCAACCAGCCGGAATATGTCGGAGCTGAAGAAGGCACAAAGGGCCTATAAAACCCTAAAGCCTTGTTTTACTAAGTTGTTTGGTAATTACTCCCATACTCCTTAGGGTGCATTTTACATGGATAAAGGTTTGGTTTATAGACGGGTGGGGAACAAGAGACAATGAGTTGTCCCACTCCCCTATCGCATCCACCTAATGCAGGAAATGCATTCCACCATGCCCCACTCCCTTAAAGGTTTGAATGCCATAGGAAAACAGGTCTTATCGAACTATTTCTTATCACATTTGCAACATGATGTTAGACTGTTTGTGAGAGATTGCTCCGTTCGCCAAAACCCGGATAACCAGAAGAATGAAGCTGCCAAGAAAGGGTTTGAGCAGAGCATCCCACACCCAACAAGGGATAGCTCGTACCTCAACTCATCATTCCTATGTAGTAAAGCAGAGTTACGACAAGCGCAGAAGAATGACATTACCCTAGCGCCGTACTCTGAACAGAGTCGGATAACAACAATCCATGCTTCAGCTGGAACATTCCACAAAGAAGATGGGATTATTTATCGACGGACGAGGCGGGGAAACAACTAGTGGTGCCTTTCCACTTAAGAGCCTCCGTTATTAAATCGGCTCATATATCCTCTTCGGGGAACATGTTCCCGTGGAACCACTATGACTAACCTTCAAGAGGTTTACTTTTGGCCCATACGATATGAAGACGTTCGTCAGTTTGTGCTAACTGTACACATTGCCAGGCAAGCAATTCAAACACTCGCCAACTGTTACGGATTGTTTTAGACACCACTGATGATTTGCTTATGAAGAGCAATACTAGGCTCTAACAAAGCTACTTTTTACGGAATTACACGGTAGTAGGATATGACGTAATTGTGATTATGTATGCAACCGGAAGATATGGAAGGGACGCAGGAGTATAATATCGTCTGCTGGGGTCTTCTCTCTGTGTTCTTTGAAGTGCGAGGACGCATTTTTGTGACGCTCCTATTTCATACATGCGTCCGCCACAAGTATGTTGTATTATGGCATCCACAATGTCGATGTGATGACCTTATCATAGAAGTTTGAAAGGAAAATATATTCTTCACTCTAAAATTCATTTTTGATTCGTCATGACAAGTTAGACTGAACTGCGGACGTGTGACTGTCAGGCTAGATATAGCTCATGATATATTAACTTTGATCTGAAGACCATGTATTCAAGTATTACTCAAGTGTTTTAATCATGATCATATAATGGAGCCACGTTGTATTGTGAATAAAGCATTGTCTTCGTCAACGAGAGTGGTACAGTTATTTGAAAGATAATCTTACTGTTGAAGTTATACCCCTCAGAGTCACTCTTGGCTAATTCTACACAATATCAAATTACAACGCAACAGTAGGGATTAGATATTGGGGACCAAGCCAAAGGATCTTTGATCTACATTGTTATCTGAAGTGAAGAAATGTATTTTTTATCCCTGTTCAAAACAAAATGTCGATCGGCTGTAAACTACAACTTCGATGGTGTAGGTCACGTCTGCAAGAAGAAGCCAGCAGAGTACGATTGAAACTGACATTATCTACATAATTCAAGTTTCAAGTCGCTTCAAGTATTTTATAGTTCAAGTAAAGAAGTATCAAGGATTCTACCCTATATTGTTTATTCAAGGAAGATGTTCCAGTTCATGTTTTCGACAAATTTTTGAATTCAAGACGACACATCTGTCAAGTCGAGTGAAATCAAAACGGAGTTGGAGACACTGCTGTGCGTAGTCTGCATTACTGAAGAAATCAGTCTGCGTTGATATATTGCAGCGACTGGACACATTTTCCATCCTCCCAGGGGGCTGAGGCTGGAGAATTCTTTTTATCAGATAAGTAGTTTGGGTGTCAGCAGCTTGTATTTTTGATGATTTTGTGGGAAAGCACTATCCTTCTAAATTTTCCGTATTTATGTGTATTAGTTCTATGTTTTTTGTGGACTTGGTTGGGTGGCGACCTTGAATGTGGTTCATCTCGTTGTAAAACAGGCACATTCAATGAGTTTCTTTAGGGCATAGATGTCAATTTTCTCTCAGGAGAACCCAGCTAACATCGCTGAGTGATTTTAGTGTCTCCTGTGAGATTATTATTATCATTGACTGTTTTAGCTGTGTTGTTATGTTTCATCGTAGATTGTAATCGTTGTCTGTTTTTATATTTAGTTTTTCTTGCATTATTGTTCGTAATTCGTTAGTCTAACAATACCGTCATTTAGTTTTCCATGTATTAATTGTTGTGGAACGTGCTTGTCTTGTCCTCAATGTAGATTGAGCTATTTTCTGTGTTGATTACTATATCCATTATTTCTTTTTTCTACATTAGTATTGTCTTCATTTAGCTCTATCTATTGTCTTTCGTTGGTCTTGTTTGTGTTGTTCTTGATTTTGTTCCAAATTTTTTGTACCATCAGTATTTCATTAATCAAGATATTATAAGGAACTTGCAATTTGTTGGTGCTATTTCTGGTTGGCACTACATAAGGTAAAATATTTTATTCCAGATAAATTATTATATTTGATTTAATCATAATATAATACAACAAAATGTCTTCTCTGGAATATTTCATTCAGTTGGGTGAGAAACTGAGTTTACAAGGCAACGCTCTTAAGGACTTTGCTTTAGTGCAGATGGAAAAAAGAAGAGAAAAATTAGCAGAAAAAAAGAAGAAAAGAAGAAATTTGATGATATTGCCAGACAGTAGATGTTACAAGAGAGAGAAGATAAAAAAAGGCCGGAATATTGTTGCTGAAAAAATAAGGCAAGAAGACATTGCTGGAAATAAGAAGACTAGATGAAAGACAGAGAGCTCAAGAGGAGAAACAAGAAAGGCTACAATTGGCTCAATTTGAACATGAACAGAAAATGGCTCAAATTCAGGTTGAAAAACTAAAATTAGAAAAAGAAAATGCCAATAAACAAACGGGTACTGCAAATGAAGGTATAACTAAGAAGGATCATGGTGCTTCTTTTAAATTACACTTGCCAAAATTTAATCCTAACACTGATGACACTTCTTGTTTCTTAAATAGATTTGAAACACTGTGCCAAAAACATAAACTTGAGAAATCTACATGGCCTAGTAAAATTATGCATTTACTTACAGGTGAAGTACTGACAGCTGTCTGCACCATGGATGACCTTACCAGAAATAATTATGATGCTCTTAAATCTCTTTTGTTTAAGAAATTCCAGCTTGTTGAATATGGTTATCGCTTGAAAATTAAATCACTTACACCGATTCAAACAAAGATTTTGCTGAATACATCTCATCCCTTAAGTTATGTTTTAACAGGTGGACTGAGTTGTCCAAGATTGAACATACTTTTGACAACCTTGTTGATTTGACGTTAAAGGATAAGGTGTTGTCATCAATTAGTTTTGACTTTTTGTCAACCTCCATGAGCGCAAGACGGAGTCTTTATCAGCCAAGGAATATTTAGGACTACAATTTATGACGGCTCGTCCAGGAAGAAATATCAGCAACACTAATATTATGTAAGCATTGCATGTGGCTTCAGCTAGGACCATGCATTTCAAAATACCCAGACAGAGGTCACAACGTGTTGACAGAAACTTTGGCAGGAATATGAATCGCAGTGGAGGAACTTTTCGTGGTCGATACAACTTTCGAAGTCGTTCACATCCGGAGCAGAGGAATTTCCGCCCAATTTTATGATGGAAACTCATCACCGCGACCATTCTTTAGACCTAACAGAGACTGAAACAAGGTCACAGAACTCTTATTGAAACAGAGGCCACAGAACATTTTATGGTAACAATGCTAACAACAACAACAGAAATTATCAGAACAACAATAATTATCATCGTTTACGTAGTGTGGAACGATCAAACTCAATTGTTAACCAGGGCAATAGTGCAAGTGGTATGACTCAAAATAATGATAACACATCCCATGAAAATACTTGTAGTGTGGATCTGGCTAATATATCAAATTTCACTGACTGTAATACTTAATTTCAGCTAGAAGTAGTACCCAAAATATTGTGTGGTTATCCACTACTAGTCCTCTCATCTCATGATGGAATAGGTTCTTTGGTGTTTCATGAAAGCTTTGTTAATAACAAAAATGTTTCAGTTTTAAGGCACACAGTCTGCACCACTGTAGGTGTGCGCAGGTCATTGGTTGATCAAGAAGATTACACAGGTAAAGAGAGGTAAAATGTATCGCCTTCGATGGTACTGTGGAGAATTACCCAACAGCTGAGGTCTATATAGACACGCCTTTTTTCAGGGGTAAGACTTTAGTATGTCTTTTAAAAGATCTTGTGGCTCAGATAATAATTGAAAATCTTCCAGGACTGAAAGAGTGTTCAGAGGAAGACATTGCAGAGTGGGAACGTCAGCATTTATTATCTGCAAATTCTGTTACTACTAGAGCACAGGCTCGAGAACAAACTCGTGCACAAACACTGGTGGAATAGCTAATGGACGATGGTGTTATATATCTCATTAGTTAGCAAAGATTCATTTATCACTATGCAAAGAAATGATGAGTCATTACAAAAATATTTTTAGGTGACCAAAGCAGATGATGCTGCTTATGATGATAATGCATTTCATTGGTATACAATCAAGAATGGCATCTTGATTCGTAATTTTAGTGATACTACATTAGTTCGCAAACAAATCATGGTTCCCACCAATTTTAGACCTTTTTATTTTGCGACATGCCCACGTTGTCAATTGTGCAGGACACATGGGTATTGCCAGAACTAAGCAAAGAGTATGATCCAATTTTTCTGGCCTGGTGTAACAAAAGACATTAAAATGTTTTGTCGTACGTGCTAAACAAGAAATTAATATGAAATAAATATAAAGGTATGTTATCAGGCACTCACAGGAAATAAAGAAGTAGAACACCAGACAACAGAAAAACAACAGACATGAGTGGCTTACCCAGGATTTGAACACTGGACCTTCCGTGCGACAACCCCGCCTAGCCATGCAAGCGAATCACACTATCCGCTCTGCCATCTACGCATCATCATAAAATGATGTTTCAATGGCAGGTCAATAGTGCGAACCACAATACACGACACCAGAAGTCCTCCATGGGCAGTTCAGCCTATTAATGACGCAATCACTTCTGTTGTATTTCTATCAAGCAGTATAGGCCGAATCCAACAAGACCCTTAGGACCTTAATACTGTGTCCAGTAAATGATAGTAGACTAGAACAGTGAGAACAGAATAGTGGGTAGGTTTGGTATTGTACAAACATTTATTACAAATAAGGGAGGGAAACCTGAGGCCTGTAAACAGTAAATTAATATGAAATAAATATAAAGGTATGTTATCAGGCACTCACAGGAAATAAAGAAGTAGAACACCAGACAACAGAAAAACAACAGACATGAGTGGCTTACCCAGGATTTGAACACTGGACCTTCCGTGCGACAACCCCGCCTAGCCATGCAAGCGAATCACACTATCCGCTCTGCCATCTACGCATCATCATAAAATGATGTTTCAATGGCAGGTCAATAGTGCGAACCACAATACACGACACCAGAAGTCCTCCATGGGCAGTTCAGCCTATTAATGACGCAATCACTTCTGTTGTATTTCTATCAAGCAGTATAGGCCGAATCCAACAAGACCCTTAGGACCTTAATACTGTGTCCAGTAAATGATAGTAGACAAGAACAGTGAGAGCAGAATAGTGGGTAAGTTTGGTATTGTACAAACATTTATTACAAATAAGGGAGGGAAACCTGAGGCCTGTAAACAGTAAATTAATATGAAATAAATATAAAGGTATGTTATCAGGCACTCACAGGAAATAAAGAAGTAGAACACCAGACAACAGAAAAACAACAGACATGAGTGGCTTACCCAGGATTTGAACACTGGACCTTCCGTGCGACAACCCCGCCTAGCCATGCAAGCGAATCACACTATCCGCTCTGCCATCTACGCATCATCATAAAATGATGTTTCAATGGCAGGTCAATAGTGCGAACCACAATACACGACACCAGAAGTCCTCCATGGGCAGTTCAGCCTATTAATGACGCAATCACTTCTGTTGTATTTCTATCAAGCAGCATAGGCCGAATCCAACAAGACCCTTAGGACCTTAATACTGTGTCCAGTAAATGATAGTAGACTAGAACAGTGAGAACAGAATAGTGGGTAGGTTTGGTATTGTACAAACATTTATTACAAATAAGGGAGGGAAACCTGAGGCCTGTAAACAGTAAATTAATATGAAATAAATATAAAGGTATGTTATCAGGCACTCACAGGAAATAAAGAAGTAGAACACCAGACAACAGAAAAACAACAGACATGAGTGGCTTACCCAGGATTTGAACACTGGACCTTCCGTGCGACAACCCCGCCTAGCCATGCAAGCGAATCACACTATCCGCTCTGCCATCTACGCATCATCATAAAATGATGTTTCAATGGCAGGTCAATAGTGCGAACCACAATACACGACACCAGAAGTCCTCCATGGGCAGTTCAGCCTATTAATGACGCAATCACTTCTGTTGTATTTCTATCAAGCAGTAGTAATGATAATCGTCACACAGAGGGAGTAGCCATCCTAATGACACAGAAAGCAGCAGCATCGCTTATCAGCTGGGTACCTATCAATGAGAGGCTAATATTAGCTAGATTTCAGACACGATTTTTCAAGCTCTCAATTGTACAATGTTATGCACCAACTAACGACGCTCTTGATACCACAAAAGATGACTTCTATGAAGCACTTCTAAGTACCATCAACACAATACCCAAGCATGACATAATAGCAGTCATGGGTGATTTTAACGCCAAAGTAGGTGACAACAACGATGGAGTACAAAGATATCTCGGTACTCATGGCATAGGCTGTTTGAATCAAAATGGCGAAAGACTTCTAGAACTTTGTGAAATATCAAACCTCGTTGTGGCAGACACCATCTTTCCACATAAGAATATCCACAAGATAACATGGAATTCACCTGATGGCAGAACTAAGAACCAGATAGATCACTTCTGCATAAGCGCTAAATTTCGCTCATCAGTTCAAGACGTCAGAGCATACAGAGGTGCAGAGATCGGAAGCGATCATAACCTCTGCATAGCTAAAATGAGAATTAAACTGAAGAAGTTATACCAACCGAATAAAAATAGAAGAATAGATGTACACAGACTGCAATCAAATGATATAAAGAAGGAATATAATGTCAAAATGAACAACTATTTCGATGCTTTAGGCAAAATTGACAACGATATCACCACCAAGACAATCGATACTAAATGGGAACAACTGAGAACAGCAATGACAGAAGCAGCTGTAGCGACCACCGGATACCTAGTACATAAAAAAAAAAATGGATGAGAGAAGATACTTGGGATAAAATACAAGAAAGGAAAACAGCAAAACTTAAACTACTAGCAGCAAGTACACATAATGCAGTTGAATCTTGCAAACTAACTTATAACTTGTTAAATAAAGAAGTGAAGACAAAAACTCGAAGAGATAAAAGACATTTCATCAATGAACTGGCCGTAGAAGCTGAAAATGCTGCAAGAACTGGTAATAGTAGGTGCCTTTATCAAATTACAAAACAACTATGTCACCAGCCTACTGCTATGGAAACACCTGTTAAAGGTAAATTAGGGAATTCAATACCAACAGAAAAAGAACAAATGAAGAGATGGGCTGAGCACTTCATGGAGGTGCTAAACAGACCACCACCAACAGTAACACCTGATTTTAATAATGAAACATCCACAACCACCTTGCCAATAACTTGCGATGAATTCACGCTGGACGAGATCAAACAAGCCGTTAAAAGATTAAAAAATTTTAAAGCTGCTGGAGTTGACGAAATTTCAGGGGAAATGATTAAAGCAGTTAATGACAACAACCTCTTGAGAATTTTAGATATTATAAATGAAGTATGGAGAGAAGAACAACCACCACAACAATGGAAAGACAGTATTTATTGTAAAAGTTACCGAAGAAAGGTGATCTATCAGACTGTAATAACTGGCGTGGTATATCTCTATTATCAGTACCTGGAAAATTATTATGTTGCATGATGTTAGAAAGACTTAAATTGCATGCTGACGAAAAGATCAGAGAAGAACAAGCGGGTTTCAGGCCGAAACGATCATGTATTGATCAAATATTCACACTAAGAACAATTATAGAAGAATCAGTGGAAAGGCAATCGCCACTTATTATCACCTTCGTCGATTTTCAAAAAGCCTTTGATAGTCTACACCGCCCATCATTGTGGAAGATACTTACAATCTATGGTTTTCCAACAAAATATGTGAATATAATCAAAGCGCTATATGACAATGCAAGATGTTGTGTTAGAACAAATAAAGGGAATACAGAATGGTTTACAGTAGAAACAGGGGGTGAAACAAGGCTGTATTATGTCACCACTACTTTTTGGAATAGCTATTGATTGGGTTATGAGAAACTATACCCACAATGAACAATTGGGTATAAAATGGACAAATGGAAAATTCCTGGGGACCTGGATTTCGCAGATGATGTAGCATTCTTAAGTTCAACACCAAGACAATCCCAAGAAGCAATAAATAATTTGTGTCATCTCTCGGTTAAAATTGGTCTCCAAATAAATGCCTCTAAAACTAAAGCTATGAACTTTTCTAACGAGACCTTTGATATCATCTTGAACGGGGAAAAATTACAGAAAGTTGAAAGTTTCAATTATTTAGGCAGTAAAATGACTCAGGATGGTGACACAACAAGAGAAATCCATACTAGAATTGCTTTGGCAGCTAGCGCCTTCAATAGATTATCTAACATTTGGAAATTACGATCATTGAATATACATACCAAGCTTCGTCTGTTTAATTCAAATGTTATCTCAGTGTTAACATACGGCTGTGAGAGTTGGAAAATAACAAAATCATTGGAGAACAAGCTGAATACATTCGAGAACAAATGTCTTAGAAAACTCATGAACATCAGTTGGAAAGAATTCAAGACTAATCGACAAATAAGAGAAGACTCTAGGCAGAAATATGTCTCCGACTATATAAGGAAAAGACGATGGTCATATATCGGTCATGTCCTACGAATGCAAAACAACAGAATACCACTACAGGCGCTCACTTGGGTTCCTGAGGGTAAGCGGAAAAAAGGAAGACCAAAAGAAACACTCAGAAGAACAATAATAAGTTAATAGCATAATAGTTAGTGATGCTGAACCTATGCCAGTGCTTGAAATTCTTCTAGACAAACATTCCAGAGCTACATATTTTAGTAAACTCGATCTCTCGAAAGGCTATTGGCAGGTGCCACTTACTGAAAGATCTAAGCCTTACACTGCTTTCTCTACACCTAAGGGATTGTTTCATTGGAATTGTATATGTTTGGGTTGGTCAACACCCCTACAACATGATGCGGACAATTTTTTCTGATCATGATGATATTATCACCTACATAGACGACATCTGTCTTTTTCACAGTTCGTGGAATGATCATGTTCTAGGTCTTCATTCTCTACTGCAAATCCTTCGTTGGCACAATCTGACTGCTCGACCATCAAAATAGTTCAAATAGGCTATAAAGAGATTTCTTTTCTCGGTCACAAAGTGGGGAAGGGTTTCTTGAAACCTGAAGATACCACATTTTCTAAAATCTTGAATCTAGAAATACCTCACACTAAGAAACAGGTTAGAAGTCTCTTTCGTCTTGTCAAATTTTACAGGAAGTGTATGCCTAACTTCTCGGATTTAACTTCAGTTTTGTCCTCGTTACTTAAAAAAGACTCCCCTAACAAAATCATCTGGAGTCAATCATGTAATGATACTCTTAACTACATTAAATCATACTTTTCTAAGGCACCAATTTTAAAACTGCCTGATCCTAGATTACCTTTTATTCTCAGAGTCGATGGCTCGAGTTATGGAATCGGCGGTGTTCTCATGCAATATGTCGACGACGTTTTACATCCAGTTTTATACATAAGCAGAAAACTCTCTACTACAGAAGCCAAATATCCTATACTCGAGCGCGAACTCCTATCCATCGTCTGGAGTGTCGCAAAGTTGCAGAGATTCCTCATTGGCGCACATTTCACCATAGAGATGGATCCGCGTGCGCTATCGTTTCTCCAATTAGCAAAGTTTAAAAACCAGATCGCAGCACGGTACTCCATGAGTCTCCAACCCTATGACTACGACATACGTGCAATCAAAGGACACAACAATATGCTTGTAGATGTACTTTCACGCTGCGTCAAATAATACGCATTATACTACGTACATCAAACAAAAGGACCTGTAAAAACATTGCATTAAACAAAAGGACTTGTACAACATTGCATTAAACAAAAGGACTTGTAATACATTTCATCAAACAAAAGGACTTGTACAACATTGCATCAAACAGAATGACTTGTTCAAGAGTTTATCAAATAATATGACTTGAGCAACAACATTTTATTCATTGGCTTCTGTACAAACATTATCTGTTTACTACACATCTATGGATGAAATTCAGTGACTGCTTGTTGGTATAAATCAAGTTATACTGCTATTACCAGTGAATCAAGCAAATAACATCCCATGTGCTCTGATATATGCTCTGATAAAATGCGAGATTTTACATACCTTGTAATAAAATTGTCGAAGGCGTTACAATGTGAATTGCACATGTGTGCAGAGTACTGCAATTGCTTATTTTCAAACTAGCAAGCATTAAATAACTTTCCCTGGTGAACGTATGTACAGTGCACTATTTTCTTCATTATCAATGTATCTCGATGCCAGCTAAAAGGAAATAATAAAAACCGGCTTCTTTCACAGAATGAGAAATAATTCGAACAATGTGCTAACTTAGGATTCAAATGCCCACAGGACTTTGGAATGAACTTGCTTAACTTTGGAAAGTTAACTTTCGATGTTTAAATGACAAGGATGTTGGAGAAACATAATGTGTGGTATACTCAAGTAATGAACATTATTGTCAAAACTTGAGGTACATTTCAATACAAGTCATACTCAGTGAAATTTTTTTCCCAAAATAGTGGGGTCGCTAAAGCATTTACTTATAGTAATCACAGACTTGCTTAGTTAATATAATTAATTTTCTGCAAATAAATGTTTTTGGCTGGACATTGTGCATTGCACTACGGACTCTATTTCACTATTAAAATACCAAAAGCATTTAAAATCAATACTTTCCTCTACTACGGTTATCATCATCATGTGAATACAACCATTTTGCATGACACTATGAACATTTCATGAAAATATTACATTAATATATCTTTAAGTCATACTTAAAGCATCTACTCATTATAAAAAAAATCATAATACTTTGATTAATAACTGGCATTGATTCCATTTCCATTAATTCACTCAATGCATTCTAACAGTTTGATATTTTGGTACCTATTGTTCATCTTAATAACAATTTGTGTTACCTATGGTTACTTTAGCATTGATTTGACAATTTTTACTCGACTTGACCAGTACATAGTTCAGATGACGGTTTAGTGGATGCGAGTGACAGTTGTTGATATTAGCATGTATTATGTAGGTGTGGGTGTTGTATAACATGATAGCCTCTGTGTTCTTCGAAGTGTGAGGACGCATTTTTGTGACGCTCCTATTTCATACATGTGTCCGCGACAAGTATATTGTATTATGGCATCCACAATGTCGATGTGATGACCATATCATTGAAGTGTGAAAGGAAAGTATATTCTTCACTCTAAAATTCATATTTGATTCATCGTGACAAGTTAGACTGAACTGCGGACGTGTGACTGTCAAGCTAGATATAGCTCATGATTATAGTTTTATAATGAGTAAATGCTTTAAGTATGACTTAAAGATATATTAATGTAATATTTGCAAACCCTTTCCCTAAAAAATGCCGTGCTGAAGTCGACCGAAAGGTGCAGATATCACAGCTTAGGCGTAAACAGACACAACGCAACCACCGTCCTTTTCAGGGCGAACGAGGAAGAAGAAGAAGAAGAAAGCTCATGATATATTAACTTTGATCTGAAGATCATGTATTCAAGTATTACTCAACTTTTTTACTGATGATCATATAATGGAGCCAGGTTGTTTTGTGAATAAAGCATTGTCTTCGTCAACGAGAGTGGGACAGTTATTTGAAAGATAATCTTACTGTTGAAGTTATAACACTCAGAGTCACTCTTGGCTAATTCTACACAATATCAAATTTCAACGCAACACCAACGGTATAATGAGGAGAACAGCACTGTCATCCAGGACAGTATTAGAGGAAAGCACAAACCACACAAAAGTTCATGCCCAAGCTTCGATATTTAATGCAATATCTTATCTGATAATTAGATAATTGCTTCCGCTGGCCCGTCTTGGTATCAACATTACAGATGATCTGTCTGGGGAGAAAAGATGGTGAGAAAGCATTTAGACAGGAAATAAGAAAGAGGTCGCGCGTTGGAATTTTAAAATGTAATATTTTAAAACTCGCAGGGGAAATTATATTAAACACCAACACCCATATAGTTCAGAGCTTACCATTGGCTTAATTTGAGAGCCGGAATAGACTTTGACTTCCATTGGAAAATTTGTCGGAAGTACAATCTGGGATTTTGAACTGAGAATTGGAAATAAAATCTAGCCAAACCGGAGTCAAGGATCAGACTGCATTGTAACGTTAAGCTCGCAATTCACCAGAGCCAGAGAGAGAATGATCGGACAAAGGATTTCAAAATTATAAGTGACAGATCAGAGTATTTGGGCAACTTTGAAGCTTAAAAGTAAACCCACATTTTTAGAAACGAAGACTTGAAACTTAAAGGACCAGGATCGAAGTATTTGGGCAACTTTAAAACTTAAAAAGTAAACCCGCATTTTTCAGTACAAAGACTGGAGACTTAAGGAATCAGATTGCCTGTCATAAGAGGAATACAAAATTTCCGGACCAAGTGATTCGAAAGCATCTTAAGTGCTGTGTCCATTCTAAACTGTGCCAGGAGATTGTGTTCCCAAAAGTTACTTTCGGATCGTGGAACGAAGCTATCAGACTGTTCATGATACGAAGCTGAAAGACGAAAGTTCTACACTAAAAGCAGCGAATCAACACCAACCGCCTAAATTGGACACGTTGTGTGAATAAGTGCCCTCCTCACAGAAGAACTGACGAAACCACGGCTGCAGTAGTCATCGATTCTAAGCTAAGTGCTTTCTAAAAGGCAACAGCAAAGAACACTAACAGTCCTCTATCCAGTCTCTATGAAGATAAAACTTTCATCTAAAATTCACCAGCATTTCATCTCTTTTTTTAACCTGTTAAAACTAATTGATTATTAAATTCGTTACATGTTATTTTAAAACTAAACAATCATTATTTATTCAGTTATTACAGGTATGAAAGCAAACGTATGAGCAAGACTCTTTATTATATATATATATATATATATATATATATATATATATATATATATATATATATATATATATATATATATATATATATATATATATATATATATATATATATATGTCGGCGTCTGTGGCCTAATGGATATGAACGCAGTTTCATAATCCAGATATACCAGGTTCGAAACCTGCTGCAGGCGGTTTGGTAGCAGATCGCTTTGTGTGGATTTTTAACAATGGTATAAGCGCCGTACCGTTCAGAAAGCAATGGCAAACTACTGAATGAAAAAATTGCCTAGAAAAATCACAAACAGCCAATAAAAGCTGGGGTTGATTGCCACGTCCTGTAAAGGATAAGCAACTAACTTTATATATATATATATATATATATATATATATATATATATATATATATATATATATATATATATATATATATATATATATATATATATATATATATATAAAGAGTCTTAAACTTGGTACTGGCTGCTAAAGAGCGAGAAGCTCAGCAGTCCTAGTTTAACAACAACAACAGAATTAAAGACCAACAAGGTCATCGCCATAAACTAAGTTCCACATGAACTACAAACTAGTCTCATACTAAATGGTAAGAACTGCTGTCGCCAACAAGCCATCAAGTGGTAGAACACTGCCAGCATAAGTTGACACGTCTTCAATGGTTTACAATACTGACAATATCTCTGTAGCGTTGATAAACAGTTGAAGTTGTCGTATGAAAATTGTCTGTTGTCTAATCTCCGAAGGGTACTGGCCAGACTGGAGATCGTCACGAAATGATCTTGGTATGTAGACTCATCAGCTTGAGTATGTACGCTTGATTCTTAAAATATACTTTGTAGTTAGATGCACTTGAAATATGTATATCCTACTCAACTTGTGACTATGGAGTCTGCTTGACAAAATGGGCTTAAGAGTGCGCTGTACTTGGTATAAATATGAGAGTCAACTTTTGAGCTCTTCAGCTTGACTCAAGTGGTAAGCTATCGAGGGAGGTGAACTTGATATAACAGGTGAATAAAAATGCTGTCACCACCGTCCTAATCGTGGACGAGAAATATACCTTTTTAATTGAGGAATGAAGGATGTCCTAAATGGCGAAATCTGCTATCCAGACGTACACTGTGCTAACTTTTTTCTGGCTAGGCGTCATACACGTAGCGTGTAGACTCAGACTTCTGATGGACTCTTTTTTCCTTATTGCAAATTCCTTTAAGAACACTTTAAATTCCAGATATATGAATTTCAATATTTACACAGGAATGAACAGGTCTAATAAGGCTAGGCTTTTGGGATTTTTCTTTAAACCACTCTGTTGCAAACTTCGCACTGATCTCTAGCAAACCATGTGCTACATTATATCTCTGGTTTAGCAAATGTGTCAGAAATCGTCTAACTTCTCCCCTCAACTAATTACCAGGCCTCCATATTGTGACCAGTTGCACGTACCTCTTTCGTGCCCTGTCAGCGACCTCTACCTGGCCAAAAGGGGGTGGTGTTTTCGCCACCAACTTTCCTTCGCGTTGCCTGTCAGTTTTTGCAAGATTGCCGGTGTTTGCTGGTTGGCCGGCTATAAAAACTCACCTGTCTTCTCCTGTTACAAAGCTTGCTGTCCATTGTAACTTTGCATGTCAATTTCTGTTTTATTATGTTGCTGTCTATTGTTGTTGTCCTTGCGGTTTTGCGTGCGTTCTCTGGCCCGCGTCTTATTCTTTGTTCCCTTGATTAAACTTCTCATTCATATCTCGCTAGGTAATCAGGGTGCCGCTTCGCGAGTCCTTTGTCGCCTTAGTCTATGGCTGCGGGTCATGGTTCTCTGTTGTGGCATGACACGGATTTGTTTGAACAGCGGACTCGCCATGAAAAGGCTATTCACCACTGTCCATCCGGCGTCTCCTAGAATAATCAATATATCCAGGTGGCATGTCTGGAAATATCTGCCTAAGGACTTATGTTTCAAAAGAAATCGTTTTATAGCCAGGTGTGTTTCCCAAGATTTCTCACGAGGCAATGTGGAATTTAGATACAAGTCGCGAGGAATAAAGATTACAGTTTAAAATCCAGTCGTGATTAAAGATTAACTTAGCAGCGATGAAAGAGCATAATGTGGTTGAAAATGCAATGAAGGAAGATGATGGAAAAGTTAGCGATAAGACTTGGCGCGCGTTTATCACAATGTTAGTAATTGGCTCAATGTTATTGAATGTAGCTCGCTGACCATTTTTATTCCCTCTTTGATTTCTGCTTCATATCTGTCATCTCCTATTATTATATGGTTAAGATATGAGAAAGGGAATGTTCACGCGTTAGAACAATTTTACCCAATCAAACATAATGCAAGGAAATAGTTATACTTTAGAACGACTTTTCCAAAATAAAAATCCCAAAACAAAGTGCACGGGAATGATCAGACTTTAGAACAACATTGTCCAATAAAACAAAGCGTGAGGACAAGTTCCCACTTTAGAACAATTTAGCCCATTCAAACACAATTCACAGTAATATTGGTACTTTAGATTAGACGTCCTAATCAGTTACACACTTAATGCTCAGAAGGGAATAAAACTCATAAGTAGATCACGGAATTCGTGAGTAATAGGTTGGTTTCCGACAGAACAGCGGAATAATAGACGCAGTATTCAGTATAATAATACTGGCAGAAAATTATATAATGGTCCCACAAAAAGTATTTATACGTGTTTAATAAAGAGGAAAATGTTTTTCTAAACTGAGTCCATGAAGACAAACTAATTGAATGCCGTGAGAAAATAAGTCTTCAGGGACGTGTACATTCGCCTACTTAGTATTCTAAGGACAAACTGCGAATGAGAGATCTGGCTAGAATTGCTAACTGTATATTGATATAACAAGAAGTGTGAGACAAGGTGCGTATTGCTCCCTTGCCGATTAAACGTTTACACCGAAAGTAGAGAGAATAAATGCCGGGACTAAACATAAGGGGAAGATCAATTAACAACCGTAAATATGCAGTTTGTTGTTTTGTTCTTGAGCTACGTAAAAACGAACAATATTCGCATAAACTAGAGAAGTAAGCACAAGTCGTGATTATGGATTGCACATTAACACCGATTTCAAAAACCAAATAACTTGACTAATGAGCTTGAGAGGATGAACAACTAAATACACAAAAGTAAATATAACAGATTTGGAAGATACTAGAAAAAAGCCAAAGGTTTCTCGTATCTTGTTTACATGATAGCAGAAGATGGCAGGTGTGAAACATTAATCAGGCGGACAGTAGGTGCGGTGTTCTCGTAGTGAAAGTCAAGGCACCATAAATGTTCTTATGTGCCCGTTGTGAAAGTCACGGCACCATAAATGTTCTTATGTGCCCGTTGTAAAATGAGCACTCCGTAGAAATGAAGTAAATTACACTGACAAACAACATTTTTCTTTCTTATATAAGAATAAGTGTTCTTAGGTCAGTTTCTTGCGCTGATTTCAAATCTGAAATCCGTTTATCTCTATCACGTCGGGTTCTTAAGATATTTGTGAATAAATATATTTTTGGGAAACCGTTATTTGCTCCGTTTCATTTTTATTCTATAGCTTATTAAAAATTAATAAAAAGCAACATAATTTTACTTTTTATACTGCTAAAAGATGCATGACATATGTTACGCGATTTTTCAAATAGTTACTGTATTTTGAAATAATTCTGAGCAAAATATGGCTTCTAGAAGTTGTAGAAATTCGGCTGATCTGTTCTGTTACGTGTACGGATATTTTACCGATCGTGTTGACCAGAAAAACTTTACACCATTACTAAAGAAAGCAGATGAACTTTATTTCGATTCGAAAGTTGATGATGCAAATAAATCTTGGAAGCCAAATGCAGTTTGTTCGATACATTGGCAGGTTGGTTACGAAAATCGCCGAAGCATAAGTCGATGCCTTTTGGAGTGCCAGTAATATGGCGTGAACATACAAATCACACTACTGATTGTTACTTCTGCTTGACAAATATCCATGTTTTCACTTTTTAAAACTAGAAAGTCTGTGGTTTATCCAAATATTGAATCGGTTTCGAAACCAGTGCCTCATGATCCAATCACGTGTCCGATCCAAGTACCACCAGAACAATATCCGTTGGACGTAAATGAACCATCAGAAAGTGATAGTTTACCTGCTTTAGAAACTAATTCTGACTCAGATTACATACCGGTGAATGATGGTGTTTACTTAATTAACCATTCAGAACTTTCAGATCTAATACGTGATCTCGCTCTTACCAAAGGACAAGCGGAATTACTCGGTTCGCGACTCAAAGAATGGAATCTTTTAGCGCCCAATACTCCGATATCTAAATTTCGTCATAGACACAGAGAACTTGTTCAATACTTTGAGATGGGTGATGACATTTGCTATTGCAAAGATGTAAACGGTCATGAGCACATAGTCAACGAATGGCGATTTTTCATCGATTCTTCTAAGACTAGTCTAAAAGCCGTGTTATTGCATAACAGAAATTTTTTTTCATCAATTCCAGTCGCCTACTCTGTTCATATGAAAGAAACTTATGACAATATGGCTATACGTTTGGAAAAAATAAAGTACAATGACTACCAATGGCGGATTTGTGGAGACTTAAAGGTCATTGCAATTCTCACGGGCATGCAGACTGGGTATACTAAATTTTGTTGCTTCTGATGTGAATGGGACAGCCGCAACAGACAGGAAAATTATGCAAGAAAGGTGTGGCCTATCCGGGATCGTATGCAGCTCGGGCATAAAAATGTAATACGCGAGCCATTAGTTAACAAAGACAGCTTCATTTTACCACTGTTACATATAAAGTTGGAGCTCATGAAGAATTTTGTAAAAGCGTTAGATAAAACGAGCAAAGCTTTCACTTATCTTCGAGAAAAGTTTCCGCAAGTTAGCGATGCAAAGATAAAGGAAGGTATCTTTGTAGGACCTCAGATTAGGAAAGTTATTGCAGATAAACAATTCGAGAACTTGTTACATGGTAGTGAACTTCGCGCATGGATGGCATTCAAATCGATCGTCGATAACTTTCTGGAAAATCACAAATCTGTCGACTATGTTGCATATTGTTAAGCAGTGCATAGATGCATACAGAATTATGGACTGTATCATGTCCCTCAAAATCCATTTGCTCGATTCGCATCTTGACTTTTTCCCTGAAAACCTTGGCGAATTCAGCGATGAACATGGAGAATGATTCTATCAAGATATCGCCGTAATGGAGTCACGTTATCAAGGATGGTGGAGTGTGACCATGCTTGCCGATTATTGTTGGATGCTTCATCGCGATGTACCACATGCCATTCACCGACGAAAGTCGACTGCAAAGAAATTCAAGCCTACATAACTGTTATACTTCTTGTACGAATGATGTTCTAATACTGTATGCGTTGTTAAAAAACTTCAATTGCGTATTTCTAGAGATCTCGACCTGATAGAGAAAAACGGTTTGCAGATTTAAAAACAGCGCATTAAAATTGACCAGAAAAACATAGAAATGTTAGAGAAAGAAAAAAAAAGTTTTTTTTTGTTAGTCAGTGTTATTTATTTTTGTTTCAAGCTTCTCACAAGTGGTTACTGGCTTGCAGCCAGAGATGATACATCTTGAAGATTTTCTTCTTTGCCAGGCTCTTTATTACTCAATCGCAGGTCACACCAATTCAGTTTTAGATGTAGAGGAAAACTTCAAACTTATACAATGGAGTAATGCGTGTAGTTTCCAATCAACAATTTATTAAACAGTTTAACAAAAAAATCCAATGGCATCATATAATCATTCTCATTTGTTATACAAAATGGGGGTTTGTCTATCACTTTCCAGTACTTTTGTTCCACATGTAAATTCGTACACCTTGATAAAAGATATCTGCCTCAATGTATCTCTTTCCTGAGATCTCCTGCAAATATTTATATACTGAAGCTGGTACTTCAATCAGAAGTTTCATGTTGAAATCTTGTAAGTTAATCGTAATGTCTATTCGAGCGATATTTTGCATACCTTGTAATAAAATTGTCGAAGGCGTTACAATTCTATCTAACTAGATAGTTCTTGAGTATCTTTGAGTTTCTGTTAGCAATCTTCTAACAAAGTTGTAGGACTTCACAACCTAAAACAGCATGGTCCGCTGTACGTTTACTCTACGTTTACTCATTTGTTATACAAAATGGTGGTTTGTCTACCACTTTCCAGTACGTTTGTTCCTCATGTAAATGCGTACACCTTGATAAAAGATATCTGCCTCAATGTATCTCTTTCCTGAGATCTCCTGCAAATATTTATATACTGAAGCTGGTACTTTAATCAGAAGTTTCATGTTGAAATCTTGTAAGTTAATCGTAATGTCTATTCGAGCGAGATTTTACATACCATGCCGTTGCTAGGCGATTCCCGCCAAAACCTATTGACGTCACTAGTTACCTAGTGAAACCGTTACCTATTTATCATTATTATGTACATATCAATTATGTGACGTCAAGGGTTACTAAGTTACTCCCGCCGTTTTGTTTGCACACGGCTTCAATCGCGTGGGTAAATCTACTTATCATAATTATGTACATACTAATTAGTACTACGTCATCCGTAGCTAGGTTACTTTGCAAATGTCCCTAAAGGGAGATTATTAAAATGCCTCATGTTTCTTTAGTAGTTACAATGAGTGATCTTTTCTTATAATGATCCTTATATCTAATGCTAACGTGAGTTACTGGCGTTAGCGTAGGCCATCCGGTCACAGCGGCCAAAGTTACAATTAATAATTAGAGACAGATATTAACATCCAAAAACGACAGTTAGCACACTAAAAATGAGAGTGTTTTATATAATACTTTGTTGAAAACAAAAACAAGCAACAGAAACGTTGACAGCACAAAAGCAATATAAAACCAGCATTATAAATTGGAAAAAAACATAACGAGATAGACCACAAGAAGAATAATATGTGTGTACCTATAGCACCTGAGACCTCACGGGAACTGCACTTGGAGGTTGGTAGGAACTATTTTTTGTTCACCTGTTGTCGCACCCATATATTTACGCAATTTTTAACTCCCCGTCCCCAAAAACCCCTGCCCGCTATTGTCACGTTTCGTCACAAAAAAGCCAGACTCACTGTTAAGTCTAAATTTAATCAAGGGGAGTGGAATCTTGGAATACTTGTATGTACAGGTCAGATTGGTGTTATCACCCTTGATTAGCTGTTGATTTGTTTAATAAAAATATGATAGGGAAATCTTCTCGAAGGTTCGAGAGACAGAAAGTGTCAGATAGCGGATGAACGCTACTCACATCTGAGCTGTGAGCGATAGTCTCTCGCGGTTAGCCGCGCATGGGTTATTGTCTGAGCTGTGTTTGAGCAGCGGTAATTTTGAGAGTGTTTTTCGAGCCGAGCTCGGAGATGGATGGTTTTTCCCATCTGACATAGAATGTAGGGGATTTTTTTGAAGATGTGTTCGGAGGCCGTGGAGTGTACAGGCCGGTGTTATGAATCATATTTACTTTCTTGATGAGTTTATTTGCTTGAAGGAGTTATTGATATATTATTAGCACTGCGATGCCTGCAGTTTGCTTGAAGGGGTTATTGATATATTATTAGCACTGCGATGCCTGCAGTCTGCTTGAAGGAGTTATTGATGTATTATTAGCACTGCGATGCCTGCAGTCTGCTTGAAGGGGTTATTGATGTATTATTAGCACTGCGATGCCTGCAGTCTGATTGAGAGATGTATTGTGATAATACTAGAACTGTGATGTAGACAGGATTTACATTATATTGGGAAGTTACGTCGTTCTGTGCAACCTATTATCCATGGATTCTTGTATGCTATTGTAACCTGTGTAGTGTACCGTTCCTGATATCGATGTTTCTGTGGCGTAATAAACAGTATAGAACTGTATTTGGAGTTTAAACCTTCCTGACTCCTACATGTACTTTAGTGTGTGTGACCTATTGATGGTGTCAACAAAAATAACCTCGCAACATATGCGATGGCCTGTGTGGTGTGTACTAAGAACTGCTATACAACAACAGTACAGTTGCAACAGTAGCACATATTTATGACGACCTGTGCTGATTCGTCATTATCAGCGACTTCATTAACTTTATCTTCTTCCTGGCAACATTATACTATTAACACTCACCTCTTGTGTGACGTCACAAATTTCTACAACCCCCCTCCCCCTCCCCCTCCCCCCTCCCCCCCTTCCCTCCCCCCGACCCTTCCTTTTTCCAAAACTTGTCGTAATACTAAAAAGAAAGAAGTTAATCTAGTTAAATATTACATCTAAATAATAGTATTTAAAGTTAATAGATATTAGACAAACATAAAGGTATGTTTTCAGGCACTCGTAAGAAATGAAGAAGTAGAAACCTAGACAACAGAAAAACAACAGACGTGTGTGGCTTACTGTTAGTTGATTTTTTATACGTGATGCAAATGTTGATGTGTAGTTGGCCAGGAATGCTTGTTGATGTCACCTGAACAGTGTAATGGTGTGGTGAAAATCTGGGTCACTCACGCTGACAGCATACATGGTCCTTGTACGATGATGAGGATGATGAGAAATGGGTGTGTAGTCGCGAATGCGTTTAGGCTCATATATAGTTACACAATACACCCAGTCACACTCGTACTGAAGCCAATGATGGTTGAAACTACTGGTGACAGTTCATACATTTATTCACAGCACTAACAGTAGTATCACACAGGAACAGTCAATGTAAACAGGTTCATGTACATCATGTTTAATTGAAATCGCTTGGTACATATCAGGCATTCTAAGGCTGGTAAACATTCAAATATATGGGCATGGTCAATAGTGGTATGTTCTTTAATGTACAGTTCATAATGCCGCTTCGGTATCCCTGACTGAACGCGTCAGATACCTTAATAACTCCGTCATACAAAAGACGAGCCCTTAACTAATGTAATCCAATTACCAGGGCCGTCGTTCAACTTGACATAACACGCCAGTTACCTCTTTTCATGCTGTAGAATAGTGGCCATTACACAGACCTCGATATGACGTCAGCTGTGTACTCTTCATAAGCAGGTTGCATCAACCCTGCTATAATGTTTGTATAAATATCCAGCCAATCTGCGGTTTCCACCTTATATAACTTCGTCACTGGACTTCTGATCATATAAAGACGAATAGTCTTAAATAGCTACCTTGAGCACAAAATATAAGTTCTGCATTACAGGAACTGTGAGCTGTTTTCACAGGCTAGGTAAGCCTTTAACAAATTCTGCAACCGAATGCGTAGTAATGATAAAGTTGGTGTTACCTTGAAACGAATCCTCAGAACATAAGAAATAACACTGTCGTCATTCCTGACGTACAGTAAATCACTGGGGAAAACTGACAACGCAGTCACTTCGAAGATTTTCCTTCCCCAGGATACAACGGACATTCACGTCCTACAGAAGCCAGTTCGCACTCTACCTGCCGGAAGTCTCATTTGGCGCTCAAACACTGCGCATGGCAAATAGCCCAGAACTGTTTACCTTTGACCCTAAAGGTCAAACCCAATGAATGAACCAAAAAGGGAGATAACCCCTAATCAACCTGACACAGCAAAGTTAAGACATAGTTCCCCAACTTTGACCAGAGAGAAAAACATGCAACCAATAAATCGACGTTTGAAACTCCGTCAATAATGACAGCAACACTTACCCAGGACTCGAACCCAGGACCTTCCGTGCGACAACCCAGTCTAGCTATGCAAGCGAATCACACTATCCTCCCTGTCATTTTCGCAACACTAAAAAATGATGCTTCGATGACGGGTCACTAGTGCGACCCGCAACACATAACACCGGAAATTTACCATGGGCAGTCCAGCCTATTAATGACGCAATCACTTCTGTCGTTCCCCTATTATACAGTATAGGCCAGTCCACACAAGACAAAGACCTTAATACTGTGTCTAGTAAATGATAGAAGACTAAGAACAGTAAGTACAGGACAGAGGGTAGGTTTTGGTATTGTATAAACATTTCTAACACATAAGGAAGGGAAACCCGAGGCCTGTAAACAGTAAATAAATATTAGGCAAACATAAAGGTATGTTTTCAGGCACTCGTAAAAAATAAAGAAGTGCTGGTTAAGTAATGCTAGATTTATTTTTTAAATCCCTGATTTTGCCTGATTTAATTTCAAACAATAAAAAAAAAATTAATTAAATGTAAAATAACCATATAAATAACTTCAGTTCTTACTTATGTTAAAATTGTATAAAATAATATTAAACTTGAGAGCGAATCTACAAACATTCAAGGGTTTAAAAACGGAAGTCGTTATCAATGAAGTAATTGACTTCGTCATCATTATCACACTGCAAAGTAAGATGTTACTCCACTGATCGAAATAGAAACGTATTTGCTTTCAGATTAACATCGTTTATTGAAAAGGTGAGCATTACATTATATTTATTTTAAAGAAATATATAATTAAAAGTTAATTTAAACCAGTTATAGGTTATAACAATTATCCCGTATTGCAAATGAGATAACAATGTTAATGTAAAATGTTCACGACTGAGTTTGTAACTATTACGCATAAAACGAGACTATGGGGATAGAGTTTGCAAAAATTTGTTTTATTCCGACATCATTTGTGAAACATGGGATCCTCACTCGTATTTTTGTGCGTATTTCTTTAAGCCCTTTCTCCTCTCCTTATAGTCACACTTCGTCACAAAATTTTGATCCCCTCTCACTGTGTGACGTCATATGTGAACGACTCCCAAACCGTTGTCCTTGATTGGTAGATTAGTCATTTCCTCGCAAAAATACTGTTCTGCTTTCCTATTGCCGTAAGCTCTATACTCCAAGCCAAGGTTGATGATAACCTGCTGGTAGCTTGCACAGTTCTTACCTGACTGACTCCATTCTTCCCCTTTGGATACATTTTCAGTCGGATGACCTACCCAATCGGCGCCTCTGTCTGTGCCATCCATGACATAAATCTCTTTTTTCTTGCTACTTTGATGTCAGCTTTGTTTCTATGTGGGCAGTGTCTTTTATCACTGGTTGTCCGCTTTATCTGGATCTAATCGACAGCAACCCGAACATGCACCAAACTGTCAAAATGGGGATATATTGTGTACATTCCAAAACTAAATGCATATCTTCATTCTGAATGCATTCCAGTCGTTCACATTGTTATACAGACCGCGTGAGTATTCTCAGGGCACACTCGAAATATGACATGACGAGCTGATCATACAGCAGAAACAGTATTCTCTGATCCACGCGCTCAGCGGTCATTGCTAGTCCTTGCATGCACTTCTGTATGAACAGTTTGACATGGTACATGTAGGATAGCTGCGATCGAACATTATTTCAGGATATTTCAGCTTGGCTTGCCTTTTAATTTTCTTGTTGAGAAAGACCCTTATTCCGTTTTCCTCGCACCAGAAACCGCCTGTATTGTCTCATGTATGCTTTGGACTAGTTTCTGTGTGTCTGCGCCATTTCTGTAGATGAGTATCTGTGACGGGATTGTCTTCCTGCTCTGCAGTAGTGGTAAATAAATGTCCAAACTTAGAGTATAATGATGAGAATATTCAAAGGTCATCAACCTTCGCTCAAGATTACTCTTGACAGAGATATAAATAGAAGAATGATGCTTCTACTTTAGTGTGTCTCACGGGATTTTAAAGAAGAGCAAGCATAACAACTGAGATCATCTAAGCTGTCATGAATTTATTATTCTACCGCCCCTTCTATGTGGTAACATATTTTCGTTCGTATTTCTGAGCCCCCAGCTGAAGGTGATTCAGCAATTATTAATGTTCTAGCTCTCTATGTTTGTATTTAATACAATATGATTCTTACGGGTGCATGTGGCGAATGGACTGTCATTTTCATTTTCAATTCGTCCGTTGTTTTTATTATTATATGGTTGTTTCTTTTCTCTTCTATTCTTATCCGGTTATCTGACTTTTTTTTATATTTTCATTTCTTGTCATGGTTCTAATAGTTGCAGGAACATCACCACACCCTTTTCTTTCCGGGATGGGTGTAAACCCCTACCCGTGTGGTAGCATGGGCTAGTGAGTCATTCTTGTTGATAGACGGTCAGATAATGTACATAACTTGGCGTACATTTTCAGCGGGCAGCGGGCTTCGTGAGGAATTTATTCTTTGATACAGACATATTATTCAGTTTGCCCGTATAGTGGGAATATTCTGAAGTCTGGGTATGTACGTAGACTAAATAAGTGGTGGTTAAGAATTTTAGCTAAAGGATTTCAGCAAGTCAGAGTAAGCTTTCTTCTAGGACTTAATTTTATTCTTAGTCAGTAGTTTGCCATCAATTACCTGACCTCTGCCAGTGTATTGTAAGTTGTTTCAGTGGTAATTATACGAAATATATTTCTTCTGGGATTTAATTTTAATTTTAGTAAGTAGTTGCCATCAATTACCTGACCTCTGCCAGTAAGGTTCAGTAGTAATTATACGAAGTATAGCCAGTGAGGTTCTCTGTGAATTGTTTGGTGTTATTATTACTATATATATATATGTGTGTGTGTGTGTGTGTGTGTGTGTATGTGTGTGTGTGGGGGGGGGTGTGCGCGCGCGCGCGCTTATACATATATACATATATAAAATTTGCATTATTATTGGACAACTTGGAATCACAATTGTAGTAAATTATGGCTACTTAGAATATTCTGCCAAGCTTGGAAAGGAGTTTGGTATGGACGGCGAGGCTTTAAAAACATATGCGTCCACTGAGCATGCAAAAGAAATAAAGAGGTTAGAAGACGTGGCAAGACATCAAAGAATCTTGGCTAGGGAGAAGAGAAATGAAGAATTAGCTGAGAAGAGGAGAGAAGAAGAATTAGATGAGAAGAGGAGAGGGGAAGAATTAGCTGAGAAGAGAAGACAGGATGAATTGGATCTTGAGCAAGAGAATAGAAGAAGAGAATATGAACTTGAGGGGAAAAAATTGGCCTATGCTCAAGCAGAAATAAAAGCACAACAATCTCAAGCAGAAATAAAGGTACAAAAGGAACTTGAGGGGAAAAAAAGCACATGCACATGCTCAAGCAGAAATAAAAGCACAACAAGAACTTGAAGAGAAAAAATTAACCTATGCTGAAAGAATGGCAGAAATTGAGTTGGAAATATTGAGATTTCAACATAAACAGGTTAATCCAGCAGGTGAGGAGGCTGGAAAAAAGACCATGCCTCTACTTTTAAACTAAATTTGCCCAAAAAAAAAAATATATATATATATATATATATATATATATATATATATATATATATATATATATATATATATATATATATATATATATATATATATATATATATCATCTCATAATCGGAACCTCTTCTACCCCAGTAAAATGAAGTGTAGAGTTGACCCAAAGAGCACAAGGCTCCTGGGCAAAACATGTAATCAAAATGTTTGACAAACAGGTGATTAGCCCATTGTGCTATATATATATATATATATATATATATATATATATATATATATATATATATATATATATATATATATATATATATATATATATATATATATATATATATATATATATATATATATATATATATATATATATATATATATATATATATATATATATATATATATATATATATATATATATATAATACAATTATAATAAAATCTCCGGTCCAAAATATGTAATTAGATTTTGTTAAAACTATCTGTACATTGTCGCATTTTTATAACTTTATAATTGTAACATGTAAAATTATATAATATAATAAAAATTTTATATTTTTATTAATTATAATAACATTATAATAAAATTATATAATAAATTATAAGGATAAGCTCTCACTGCAGATAAATGCTCCTATGGCACGCGCCTAAAGCAGCCTCTGACGACCAAGTCCAGCTCCCGGCCTTCACGTGTGGCTCAATTTGAGCCCGGCGGAACTGTTTTCACTGACGGGAGAAGGGGCAAAGGCGACCGACTGGCGCCTTAAAACCAGCAGCTTTGGGCAGATAGGGCTCGTGATCCTTGGTTGGTAGCTTATCTAAGAGAAGGAACTCTGAATTCAAACCACCGCTGCCTTGCGGGAATATCCATTTATGGAATTGGCTTCGGGAGTAAACCCTGAGGATAAATCCGGAGTCGGAGTCCCTAAGGCAGTCTAATGTCGATTCGACATTATTCTGGCAACTCCTGCGACGTGGCTGGTACCAAACTGTATCGGCTACTGCCGTTCCTTTGGATCTACCAGCTGTGTGGAGAGGGGGAACATGCTGCATGGGAAACAGCTTGATCTCCATATAACTGTGCCTAAGCTCGCGCCCTGGAGAAGACACTCCAGCTTCACCCTATAGGTGTCGGCAAAACACGGGAAGTAGCAGTTACCGGTTATAAGCATTCTGCCCAATTGGCGTAGGGCATGGCGCCAGGGGCTACTTCCGACCGTGGGAGAGGTTCTAGGATCTCACTGGACAGCTACCGCCTGCTTCAAGCTGGGCAGCTCCCAGTCAATAAGGTGTTGTCCTGCCACTGTCTGCTTTTCCCATTGGGTGCATAGGGATTAGAGTCAAACCCGAACTGTGGACAGAAAATTTTGCACCAAGCAATTATCAGAATAATAGAAATAAGCAAACTCTCAGATTGGGATGCTGGAACGTCCGGACTATGTTGACTGGACTATCCGAAAACCTACAGGACGTAAACGATGTAAGGAAGACAGCAATAATTAATGATGAGCTTAAACCAGACGATCCGTCTAGGCCTAAAATCCCATCCGCTGCAGACCCAAATAGAACAGTCCCAACTAAGATGGTTTGGCCATGTCTGCAGAATGGGAGAAGATCGGCTACCACGACAAGCATGGGAAACAAAGAGCCAGGGATCCAGACCTCCAGGACGACCCAGAGTCCGCTGGGAGGACAACATTAGACAATCTTTGAAGGACCGAGGTCTAGAATGGAACCAGGCCAGGAAGAAGACAGCTGATAGTATGGTCTGGCGCTCTCTCTTCCAAACCTCTACACCTCACGGTAGAAGGGGAACGACTAAGTAAGTAAGTAAGAGCTTAAACGACTTCAGGTGGATATAGTTGCACTTCAGGAAACGCGCCTGGCGGACTCTGGAACGGTGAGCGAGAAGGACTACACATTATATTGGCAAGGGAAAGATCTTAATAAAGCTAGAGAACACGGAGTAGGTTTTGCGGTCAAAAAATCGCTAACTAAAATGGTTGAACAAGCCGAGAATGGATCAGAACGCCTGTTAACGCTCCGCCTGCAAACTAGCACAGGTCCCATCACCCTTGTCAGTGTGTATGCTCCTACTCTGTACTCTGCCTCAGCAGCTAAAGATGAGTTCTACGAGAATCTAGCAGCAGTCATCAAAAGCATACCTAGGCAAGAACAGCTTGTTCTTACAATGCATATGACTTTTAACAGATGAAAGTCAATTAAATATCTGTTAAATTCAGTTATGTAACTGGAAACACCAGGCCTTTACACCCCTCCATTTTAATGTTATTCTTGTTCAGAGTTTCTTCTTGATTTTGTTTTTTTTTATTTTATTTTTATTTTTTTTTTATTTTATTTATTTAACGTATTAGCATAATCGTGATTGTCCCTATTTACAATGATTTGACAAATGTGATGCTACTTTCTCATATCGGCAGTTGTTCATATTATTTGGAATTGAAAACAATATATATCCTAATTATAACCCATCAGAGGTTGAACGGGATATTTTTCTTCATTAATTAAAAAAAAAAAAATCTTACTCGATGCTTATTCTCGTTACAAGTCCTGGTATTGTCCAGCCGAAAATGGCGTCTACGTCGTTCAGCTCGTTTTCGATTCTGACATAGTTGGCGTAACTCTCTATAGATCTAGGGGCACTAGTCTGTACTCCATGGTGGGAAATCAGGAAGGGGCTTCTCTACGTGAATAAAGGGCAGAGTCGTCGCTGAACATAGTGGAGCTTATATAACAACAATCTCCAGCATGAGAATGAAGATAGAAGGAGCTACTGCTGCCCTGAGACGGCTGTCTAAAACTCCATCAACCAGGGCAGTTATTATGTCGAACTCTCAGTCCATGCTTCGAAAATACCAGAATGGATGGCTACAGCATGAATGGAATACATCCATTGAAACCTTGAATCTTCAGAGCTCCACTGTCCTGATCATGCACTGGTACGCGGCAATGAGATTGCTGACAGATTGCTGAGAGCAATCATAATGGGAACACTGGATATGGATAATGAAGGTATATTAAGGACTATTGATGATCGCCTGTTAAGTTAGAGAACGGCGCTGTTGTAGATGAATCAACAAGGCTAAGACCGTTGAACTTTGGTATTAAATGTAAGACTAACAGGGATGGACGTACACAAGGATACATCCGTCGTGTATTGAACCAGCACGCTACAGGACCAATTGGTATACCTACCTTTCGACATTTTCTGAGGGAGACTGAGTACCTATGGGTTTGCCCGGAGTGCAGGGATGTCGATTCTGATTAACAACAACGATAACAATGTACTTTTATTTCCAAACTGAAATGACCCCCCTTACGTTTGAAGGTTCTAAATGATTCATTGTCCTTCGATCGTATTTTCAGTCACTGAATGTTTCACACAAATTGTTATTTCCACGCCGAAATTGATCTATTACACTAGTCAACAACCAAAATGTACCAGAAATGAAAATAGCTGATCTTAACTAATTTTGGTGTGCTGAAAATGAAAATGACATTAAAAAATGTTGATTGGCTCTAGTTTTCAAGATATATGCTACTAGTTTATTTAATTACGGTCAATTTATATATTTGACGCAACTGTTGTGGGCGATTGCATAATGTTTTCTAATGACCAATAAAAATGTAACTAGAAGTTGATGATGCAATCCTACCTATGATTACATCACCTTTGTGTATAAATATCTTATCTCTGATAAAATTTTGCCATTAGTTAGTGCATTTGTCCTTATCAAAAGTATCGTAGTTAGAAATGCATAGGACATGTGTGAACAGTGCTAATAATTTCTGTTATATATGTGGTGAGGTGACATTTCTATCACAAAAATGAAATATAACTAAAGTGATTAAGAAGGCGTACAGTTTGTATTTTGGCTGCAGAATAGGAGATCAAGATAAGAGCTGGGCGCCACACATATGCTGCAATACATGTGCAGCACATCTTAAACTGTGGTTGACTGGCAAAACGCAAGCTATGCCTTTTGCAGTCCCAATGATTTGGAGAGAGCCCACTGATCATCTCAACAACTGTTACTTTTGCATGGTCCCTCCAATTGGGAAAGACATATCAAAGAAGAAAAAATGGACTCAGGAATATCCAAACATCCCCTGCAATACGTCCGGTACCACATGGCGATGACCTACCAGTTCCCAAAGTGCCAGAATCATTTTCAGCAGCTTCCACTGATGAAGAAGAGGACATTGGTTGTCCTGAACCATCAATCTCAAGCGACCCAGATTTTTAGCAAACTACATCCACTAAACCACACTTAATAACCCAAGGTGAACTGAATGATCTTGTAAGAGATCTGAATTTACCGAAGAACAAGGCGGAGCTTTTGGGTTCCAGATTGCAACAGGGGAATCTCCTGGCAGAAGATGTTACAATTTCTGTGTATAGGAACCGCCAGAAGCCGCTTATTTCATTCTTTTTCAAAGAGGGTGACCTTTCTGCGTGCCACAACATTTCTGGTTTAATGGCAGCCCTCAAAATCAATTACATACCGGAAGAGTGGAGGCTTTTCATTGATTCATCCAAGACGAGTCTTAAAGCTGTTTTGTTGAATAATGGTAATGTGTTACCGTCAATTCCAGTTGGTCACGCAGTTCATATGAAAAAAACTTATGAAAACATTAAGCAGCTTTTGAAGTGTATAAACTACGATCATCATCATTGGTCACTTTGCGGTGACTTAAAATTCATTGCTGGATTCTCATCTGGATTTCTTTACGTCAAACTGTGGAGCGGTCAGTGATGAGCATGGTGAACAATTTCACCAGGACATTGCTGCTATGGAGACAAGGTATCAAGGCAATTGGAGCCCTTCAATGCTTGCTGATTACTGTTGGACTGTGACAAGAGACACCTCATCGATTGACTACAAGAAGCAAGCAAAGAGAGCTCGAACAGCGACTGAATAATGACGGAATGGGTTCAAATGTGCCTTTTTAAAACATGATATGTGAACTTTAAATAATGTTTTTATTTCTTTCTATCATTTTATGTTGAAATATCAATTAATTGAGTATGTAACCACAATTTTTATAATGCTAAAGTAGAAAGACTAGCTGTTCACCCCAGAGAATTAAACAAGCATACATTATTTGTATTACTGTAATGTAAATTCATCATTAAAAAAAAAAACCAGAGCCAATTGGTGAATTTCATTATGATATTTGAAATCAGCATGTCAAAATCAATAAGAAATAGTATATTTAATTTCTGGTACAAATAACTTTTGAAAATTTGTTGACTAGTGTTATCTGTAAAGGTTTTAACCGATCTCTTGTCCATCGGGTAAAGTCGGTCACTACTTTACAAGAACCCATAATTCCAGGCAGAAATGCCTTCGTTTCGTGTGAAAGTTGTAATAAATCTTTCCTTATTTAGTCTTTCTCCTTTTGTCTCATGGGTAATTTAGAAACTAACGCATTGTTAAAGCCGTCTGGTATTACATCTACTATTTTTTCTCGGTGCTAAACCGAGCTATGGCTATATAATTCTTACAAGCCCATTTATAGTTCGTTTCGGCGCGCGCTCAAAATACTGTACATCCGATTTTATGGAAGGCGGTAAAATAGAACTTATTTATTTTTCATCCGTCCTTAAGTGACTATATTAAATCTTTGTTCCTATTTATAAACTTTTATTTACATTTCTCATTGCCTCATATCACTTTAAAAATGAGTCACCAAGTGTTATATAAACTCTTTATTGCTGTTTTGTGTAGAAACCGGGACAATGATCAAACCGTTAGCAGACATACTTCAGGTCTTTGAGTTGTAGGTATATAGTAAAATGGGTCACATCTCGTGGGAAGATAAGAAAACAAATAAAGTCTAGAAAAGCTGAGAATAAATAGAGAAACAGCGAATGAGATCAAAGCTAGATAACATGTTTTCAATGTTATCGTTATTATCGTTTTCCTTGTCACTAGCCATGGAGTGTGGAACAACTACTACAACTAGACCCCTTACAGGAAAGATGCACATCGCATTCACATACTCTTGCTGTATTAGTTTCTGTAGTCATTTGTTTTATATGATGAGATTGCTATCCCCATTCAAAACCTCATATTAATCGTCGTTTACGACAAGGCCTAATGGAACAGTAGTCATATTCTTAATTTATCTCAAAAGAGGACCCCCTGGCACTACACGGGGCAGATAGGTAGTGATAAACTCTGTTTCTTTGTGTAGTTGTTAACTCATACTGGCTACTAGTTGTTGAATCATGCTTTATTTGCTAAATGATGTGAATGTCCACCAGTGGATAAATGTAGATGTTGGGACTGGTGTAGCAAAGTGTAACGATTGTCAACTCATCAAACCCAGCACAGTTTTGGTCATACAGGTCATCTTGTCCTGGAACGTGATGAGGCTCCGACAAGAATGTGAGTGTAAACAATGAGTGTGTATCTGAATGTCAGTACGCGAATGGTAGAATGATTCGATAGAGTTGACAGGTTGGTAGTACATCACTCATACTCACACTGTTCGAATTCAAGAAGTACTGGAACTACGGTGGTCTTTTTATAACATTTAATGGGACGCACACTTGGACAGTACGTGTATGGTTACAGGAACAAATGTCGACATAGACAGCATAATGTTGATCACAGGAATATCATCTTAAGTTAGCATTCATGCTTGGCAAATATCATAATGGAGCATTCGTAAATAAGCATTCAGCGTTCCATCATGTAAATCATCTGGCTTTACTGACTGGGCACGTCAGACCATAACCAATACATAGGAAGGCTCCTAAACCTAACCTCGTCTAGCGAATATTCCTTCACGTAAAGTTCAATATATATATATTTCATAATATAGGAATCCCAGACATGGGTTCTCACATGTAGCAGTGATCTCTTGGTTCATCGAGCGATAGTACAGGCATCCCTTTTTCTCACTCGATAAATACAAAGTATATGAATTTCAACATGGCTGTTCTCTCTCTCGTGAGCTTCACTCACTATAGAATATAGACCAAAATTGGTCATTCATTAAATGTCCTCATTTCTTCATAGGTTCTCTCATAGAGGTAATTGAATAATATCATACAATCCAGTGCTGATACATAGGAATGTCTTCTTCCTTTGAATGGATATTCTTTTTAAAAGTACCACTGTGCATCTGCTTATCAACAACGATGGCGAAGCCCAAGTTCATAATAAATTGTGGTTTTACCTTTTTATGCGAAATATAACTTTGCCATTCCTTGGCAAAAGAGAATAAACACTGGGGTAAAGTACATACAACATGTCTATATGACTATCACTTTTCCCCATCCATATATAGATCACTATTTCGGCAAAAAGCCTGCTACAACAAAACTCAGCATCCTCACAGGATGGCAGCCATGAATCACACCCCTTCGCTAGCGATACTTCCGCTGCATAGCCTTTGACCTTTTCTAGCGACAACCAAATTAGTTCGACTTAGAAATGCAAAGATATCCATATATAAGACAGACTCGTCCTACTCATACAAACACTACGTATAAATTCAGGCCATAGATATACTGAAGCAAGAACAATCTATTCCTACCCAGCCACAGAATAAATCGCAGTAGGCCTAGAGTCGTCTGCGGAGTCCGATCGAAGATGACAGAACTATTTTCAAGGGAAGCAACCCAAAAATGACTTCTCCTTAAGCACTTAAAAAGGAAATACTTTGCTTCCAAAATATTTGCGAACATAATAAGAATATAAATGTATTATATTGCAAGATAGTAAAAATTGCCCTTTACAGTCTTACCACACCTCCCGGGAAAAAAAAAATAAAATTTTTTTTTTAAAATACATCTAGGAGCACCGTAGAATAGGCTCACAACGCAAGAATACTGCGCAGATGAAAATATCAGGAATAACTATAATTCCTAATATGACTGGTGAGAATATATATCTCAAAATCTGAGAGAAATTGTTTCCCTACGAATAAATGTTTCCAGGAAGGTGTGATGTACGTATAATACAATTCTGGTAATTATACAATGCATACCAAAAATTCACACTATAATCTTAAATTTATGATTTATGAAGAAACAATCATCAAAGAACAGCGGTGAATTAACATCAATAAACCGCTAAGTAGAGATACCATCATTCTATTATTAAATTACAAATGTGTATCTTAATAAAGAAACAAAAAATAACTGTTGTAAAGTTATACATATTAAAAAGATCCAATATTTAACAGTTAAGTGGCATCATGTGGGCATCTGGACAGAATGTCCGCCATCACATTTTCTGAACCACGGATAGCTCGTACCGAAAAATGAAAAGGTTGAAGAGCGATTGCGTATCGAGTTGATCTCGAGCTCTTCAAGTTCTTACTTTGGATAGCCGTAAGAGCTTTTTGGTCAGTTTCCACTACGAAATGCGCGCCCAGAAGGAATCTTTGGAGTTTGAGAATTGACCAAACCATTGCCAATAATTCACGGTCTAAAACCGAGTAATTCCTTTCTGCAGCATTAAGTTTTCTGGATATGTACATTACAGGATGCAGAGTTCCAGAGTACTCTTGCATTAGTGCCGCTCCAATCCCAGTGGATGAAGCGTCACTACGAAGAACAAATGTCTTATCTGTTGTAGGTAACACTAAAATAGGTGGTGATGAAAACATAGTTTTGATCTTCTCTAGTGAAGATTGGCATTCATGAGACCAGTGAACCATGTTAGGCGACCCTTTCTTTAATAGTGTAGAGAGAGGTGCCATGATAGAGGACAGATTCGGAATGAAACGTCCATAAAATTGTATGAGACCTAAAAGACTTCGCACTTGCTTTTTAGTCCTAGGGATAGAGATGTTAAGTATCTTAGTGATATTATGGTCTTCTGTCTTCAAGAAACCGTGACCTACTCGATGGCCTAAGAAAGCAATTTCGCTAAAGCCAATACAAGCTTTAGATGGTTTTGCTGTCAGGTTATACTCACGCAGAGTTGATAATAATTCAACTAATCCTGAATAGTGATCTTCCCAAGTATCGCTGAAAAGACAGATGTCGTCTAGATAAGCAATGACATCTGACCGATACGATAGGATTCGACGCATCATGCGTACAAATGTAGCTGGTGCGTTCATAAGGCCGAAAGGCATAAAATTCCATTGGAAAAGGCCTCTGGGAGTAGAGAAAGCGGTAAGAGGTTTGGCGCGTTCGGATAATGGAACTTGCCAATATCCTTTAGACAAATCAAGTTTAGTGAAAAAATGCGATTTAGAAAGACGAGTAAGTAACTCTTCTAGTAAAGGCATAGGTTCAGCATCGAACTTCGTAACTTGATTCAATTTGCGATAGTCAACGCAAAGACGTATGTTATTGTCTTTTTTTCGAACAATAACCATCGGCGAAGAATATGCAGAAGTGGATGGTTCGATTATTTGTAAATCTATCATTTCATCCAACTCCTTTTCAACCTGTGTTTGGAAATGTATAGGGATAGGATAAGGCCTAACCCTAATTGGAGTATGTTCAGTTAGAACAATGTCATGCTCAATGACATGAGTTTGTCCAGGGATGTCAGTGAGGACATCCTGAAATGTTTGTAACATAGACGAAACTTGTCGCCGTTCTCCTAGAGACAAATCAGGAGAAACAGTAACGTCTTTCCATGATTCACTAGAATGAAGTGGGATCATTGGAAGCGGGAGATTAACATCCGAAAAACTTGTTTCCTCATCCTGTATTACAGACAGTGATGAGTAATGACCATGTTTGACATGAGAATCGTCCGTTGCCTGGAAAATAGGCTGTAGATAGTCAGGACGTTCATGGAACTCCGTAAGCATATTGATGTGGAAGGTTTTATGCTTCCCGTTAATATCGACGATGTAGTCAACATCTGAAATTTTCGATATTATATCGTACGGACCTTTCCAACTAATAAGGAGTCTATTTTCACGACAAGGTAGCAAAACAAATGCTTTGTCACCAGGACAAAGTTGTCGTAAAGTTCTCTTCTTATTAGCAAATTGTCTTGCCTTCTGCTTAGCAAACTCAGAAGAGGACGTTGCCAATTTGCATGCTTCGATAATCTTTTGTCTCAGCGCGATGACATACTCGTAAGAAGATTTTGTGTCATCGTCAATATTGTCAGCTGTTATAAGATCATGCAGCAAAGACATTGGGCCGCGCGGTCGCGCGCCAAAGACAAGTTCAAAGGGCGAAAACCCTGTATGTTCATTGGGGACCTCTCTGTACGCGAAGAGGGCCGCGGGTAAAACCCTATCCCAATCTTGAGGATGATCCTCAGTTATCTTCCCTAATAAGTTCTTAAGTGTTCTATTTAGTCGCTCGACCATCCCATTGGACATAGGATGATAGATGCTACTCAAAGATCTCTCTATCTGTAGAGTAGACATTACTTGAGACATGGTATCCGATATCAGTTGGGTGCCATGATCTGATAATATTTCTCCGGGGAATCCCAGCCGAAAAAATATAAGCCAAAGAGCATCTGCAATGTCAGCGGTAGTAATGCTCTTTAGAGGGATAGCCTCTGGCCAACGTGTGCACATGTCTACACACGTTAAGATAAACTGATGTCCTCTAGCAGATTTGATCTTGAATGGACCAATGATGTCTATCGCCATTTTCTGGAATGGACGAATAGGAATATCTGCAGCCTGAATAGGCGCAGCATGACGAGGACCTTTGGATTTGACTTCTTGACATACTTTACAGGATCGACAATAGATCCGTATGTCCTTGTTCACAAAAGGCCAAAAGAAAGCCGCAAGAACTCTTGACTTAGTACGGGAAAAACCCATGTGACCAGCACACTGAGAGTCGTGTGCATGTTGTAAGATCTTAACTCTCAAATTCTTGGGTACAAGAATCTGAGAATGACTTGACTTAGTGGAGTCTTGCACCATACGTACAAGTACGCCATTCTTCATTGTAATCCAAGATTTACAATTTGAATCTTTATTCGGATCACCTTTTGTTACAAGAGTGAAGAATTTCTTAAGAGTCGGATCTTCTTCTTGTTGTTTTATAAACGAGTCACGAGAAATTACCAAGGGATCATCTCGGTTATGCACTTCATTATCTTCAACAGATGAAGTTTCAGGCATATTGAGAGCTTGAGCTCTAGTGACTACTGCATTAGCAGATTGCATATTTTGATTTTCCCAAACGGAAATTTGCTCCGGAGTGCATTCTTTGACTCCGTGAATGCGACCGATGATAAGATCAGCGATCGGATCCGGCAAAAGACATGCGTGTACATCTCCTGTGAAGAAAGGAGTAGCAATCCTAATGATAGCGGTAGAGTATTTCTCTATGGTGCCGCCAAATGTTACGCATTTGACTACTTTGCCTGTAGAATGAGAAGGATCTATGAGTGACTGCCTAACCCCAATAGTTGTGCATCCAGAATCAAAAAAGTACTGAGACTGGATTGTCATTTACTAAACCTTTGTGTAAGACAAGAGAACCTCTCCCATCATGCGCGATTGACGGAAGAGGATGGCCACAGCTTAAAGTAGACACTGTGGTTGGCTCAAATAATGTTTTGCATTGGGGGCACTGAGATGCTCTCCCAAAATCAAAAGCGGCACATGCCATATTATTAGAGTCATCATTATCTTTATTTTGTTTATAGGCTTCGTGGGACTCTTGCTGTGCAGAGTTCGCCTGGTAATGAGCTTTATGTTTTTTGAATTGTGCTCTACCTCTGTTATTATTGCCTCTGTACTTATCATTGTTTCCATCATTATAACCCCTACTCGGGTTTGAATCATAGCTCCTTTGGTTACTATCATCATATTCATTATAATGAGTATCTCGGTAATTATGATCCTGTTGTCTCCATGAAGGAAAACTTGGATAGTTTCTAGAATGACTTCCTTTGCGAAAGTTCCTGTAATTATGACCACCCCTGAATCGAGGGCTGTCAGCTCTTCTCCAGGTATTCGAAGAAGAACCCTGAAATGATTGGTTACCTTGGTTCTGATAACTGTAATAGTTACCTTTTTTTATTAAACCTATTTTGAGGTCCTTGGAATTTGTGAGAGTGATTAGGGTTGTATGGTGTTGCAGAAGCAACTGGCATACCTTCTTTAACCTTACTATTGCTAATAGCTACGTCCGGATGTGCAGTGACGTATTGGGTACAATACTGTTCCATTTCTTTTAGAGACTTAGGTTTACGCTCATGTAAGAATTCGAGGAAAGGTTTATTTATACTTGACATAATCTTGTCTCTGAGTATCAAGTCCATAAGGGCTTCATAAGTCTTTTCTGTTTTGGATAGCTCAATCCAACGATCAAATGTAAGACGTGTTCTTGCAATGAATTCTGAGAATTCTACACCTGCCTCAGGCACCATTGTCTTAAACAACTTCCGATAACCCTCTTCAGACAACTGATACTTCTTTAACAAGGCTGCCCTAATAACATCATAGTTATCTTTGTCAGCCTCTTCAACCAAACTTAAACTAGTCAGAGAATCACCTTTCAGATTTTCTGATAACTGGTTAGCATATTGTGATTTGTCCACATTATGTGCTCGACACGAGCGTTCAAATCTGTTTAGCCAGAATGTTATGTCATCACTGGAAGGGTTGAACGCTGGTACCTTGACCTTGTAAGTAAAGGGTTTACCATTACCACTAGATGCTTGATTAACATTACTTATGTTTGTTAACTTTAACTTTTCTAACTCAAATGCTAAAAGTTCTTTTTGGTGTTCATGTTCTCTTATTGCTTTTTTCTCTTGTGCAGTAGCCTCATCTTTTCTTTTCTCTTTTTCCATTTCCATCAGGAATCTTTTTTCATCAGTCTGTATCTGCAATCTCTTTTGTTCATCCTCTCTTTGTAATTTTTTTTCCTCAGCTTCTAATTTCTTTTCTTCAATCAATGCTTTTCTTTCTTCAGCAGCCAATGCTTTGTCATATTGAGCAACTGCCCATTGTTCTAACTGCTGACCAGTCTTATCAAGAGCCCTGCCTTGTGTGATAAAATAATCCAAGGTAGACATCTTGTCTAATAAGATCAGTAATTTGCAAAAGTAAATAAATTTACTTTCTTAGTCTTAATCAAAGACTTTGTATGATAACTTTGTAACCTGTGAAAAATAGTACTTAACTATCCCAATCACTGTGGGAAACAAGCCTTACAAAGGTCTTGTATAAATCCTTATATAATAACAGCTATAAGTTGCTGGTTCACTCTATAATATAAGTGCAGTGCACCAGAAATAGTGTTTTATATCATCAACTGTGTACCTTTAGTAATAGCAATTAACTATCAGTTGATTCTTGTACATCAATTTATATGATCAACTATATTTTAAATAGTGTATGTCGATCAGGCACAAAACAAAACAGTTATACAGAAAAACATGAAAACATTTGCGGAAATGAAATAAATAAAATTGGAAAAACAATAAAAGATAAACCGCAAGAGGATAACAAATACAAATAACGCCACAGTATATAAATATAAATTGAGAATAGAACTGAAAGATAGAATAGGGTAGACCAACAAATTACAAACAAATCAAAACAAACTAAAAGAACAGAGGAATATTACAAAAACAACAATGAGTACAGTCTTCACAGCTAACACTAATAGCAACAGCTGTCGCAGCAAATTTTCAATCAAGAAAATTGCACCTATAGAAACGCACACATCAGACCCTCTATTACGTGGGATACTCTGCTGTGTGACACCGCCCAACCGAAACAACAACCCGCTGGATACAAACAAATATCACATATAAATAGTTAAACATAAATACATAAATGCATAAATAGTATGGCAATATGATGTAAATAGAGTGTTGCAGAAAGAATGTGTTGGAATGAAGGCTCAGTTACACTGCCTAATAGTACAGTACTGTGGTACTTTATTAAACAAATACTTCTGGTCTAATTATTTTAAATTCAACACAGAAATAGAAGCTCCATCGTTGATTTGAATGATAACAATCAATGTAGGACTTCTCAGTTCAATAACATTTTTCTTTCGCAAACACTGTCAAATATTCTCCAGTCCTGATGTGTAATGTTCTATGTTTCAACCAAGCTTGCTGTGTAACACTGTCAGTTGTATGGCAAATGTCCAATGAACCAAATGTCAACAAACCCTGACCTAGTTACTGCATACTCTCGACAGGACAGGTCACGCTGACATCACTGTAGAGTTGTACTGCTGATGTATTTGTGTGTCGTAACAGACCCCAAGGAACGTCTGGTCTCAGTAGTTTACTTCTCAATATAGTCACTGTGCAGGTTGACCCAGGAAGCTGGCACACCAGTTGATAAACTCTACATTGATGTCAGCGTGACCTGTCCTGTCGTGCTGATAACGCGAATGTCGTGGGTTCGATCCCCACACTGGCCACCAGTTGATAAACTCTGTTTCTTTGTGTAGTTGTTAACTCATACTGGCTACTAGTTGTTGAATCATGCTTTATTTGCTAAATGATGTGAATGTCCACCAGTGGATAAATGTAGATGTTGGGACTGGTGTAGCAAAGTGTAACGATTGTCAACTCATCAAACCCAGCACAGTTTTGGTCATACAGGTCATCTTGTCCTGGAACGTGATGAGGCTCCGACAAGAATGTGAGTGTAAACAATGAGTGTGTATCTGAATGTCAGTACGCGAATGGTAGAATGATTCGATAGAGTTGACAGGTTGGTAGTACATCACTCATACTCACACTGTTCGAATTCAAGAAGTACTGGAACTACGGTGGTCTTTTTATAACATTTAATGGGACGCACACTTGGACAGTACGTGTATGGTTACAGGAACAAATGTCGACATAGACAGCATAATGTTGATCACAGGAATATCATCTTAAGTTAGCATTCATGCTTGGCAAATATCATAATGGAGCATTCGTAAATAAGCATTCAGCGTTCCATCATGTAAATCATCTGGCTTTACTGACTGGGCACGTCAGACCATAACCAATACATAGGAAGGCTCCTAAACCTAACCTCGTCTAGCGAATATTCCTTCACGTAAAGTTCAATATATATATATTTCATAATATAGGAATCCCAGACATGGGTTCTCACATGTAGCAGTGATCTCTTGGTTCATCGAGCGATAGTACAGGCATCCCTTTTTCTCACTCGATAAATACAAAGTATATGAATTTCAACATGGCTGTTCTCTCTCTCGTGAGCTTCACTCACTATAGAATATAGACCAAAATTGGTCATTCATTAAATGTCCTCATTTCTTCATAGGTTCTCTCATAGAGGTAATTGAATAATATCATACAATCCAGTGCTGATACATAGGAATGTCTTCTTCCTTTGAATGGATATTCTTTTTAAAAGTACCACTGTGCATCTGCTTATCAACAACGATGGCGAAGCCCAAGTTCATAATAAATTGTGGTTTTACCTTTTTATGCGAAATATAACTTTGCCATTCCTTGGCAAAAGAGAATAAACACTGGGGTAAAGTACATACAACATGTCTATATGACTATCACTTTTCCCCATCCATATATAGATCACTATTTCGGCAAAAAGCCTGCTACAACAAAACTCAGCATCCTCACAGGATGGCAGCCATGAATCACACCCCTTCGCTAGCGATACTTCCGCTGCATAGCCTTTGACCTTTTCTAGCGACAACCAAATTAGTTCGACTTAGAAATGCAAAGATATCCATATATAAGTGTCACGAAGTGGATTTAAGACTAGAGGCTGTCTACCTAAATAGACTAGACCCTAGTGGAAAGAAAGACTAAGAAGATAGATTTCAGAAGAAAATAACAGTGACTGTGGGAGATGAGGCTATTGGCGTCAAGGGTCGAGAACCGAAATTGACTCTCCCTTGCCACTAAGTGACGTAACGTTTTGCGATAACCTCACTACCTCTAGCTACCAAGACTGGGATAAGGTTTAATTACTTAACACCACAGACACCACTTACAGACAACATATAGGTTGAAGTAAGTGACTGATCCAGCCGGAAAAATTTACAATGGATTTTATTTACACCACAGAAAATTCATATAACATACTACAAAATAGAATAAACATGAGTGTTCACACACCTGGAAAGAACATAACAATTAATTTCAAGTGATTAGGTAAGGTAACCCCACAGTCGCCCTCCCCTCAACCTGTAAGGAAGAAAGGTAAGTAATACAACAACATGCGAAGGAGGATCTCGAACACCAGATCCGTCTTTCTCCTAATCAACCTGATATCGTGTAAACACACCCTAACTCCTACTGTTCGTCTGTCTGCAGACGTGGTTCTACACAAATGACGTGCCTACACCGCTGCTCCACTATAGGCTAAATATTCTCTGACTATCACAAGGCTAAATATTCTCTGACTATCACAAAGTCCATGACCAGAACCCTTCTATCACCTCCGACACAACTTACAGATGACTTGCTGAGTTCCAATGTTATGTTCAGTGTCTGTCTGACACTCCTAGTTCCTACAGAAACGACTCCTCCACTACTCTCCTTCTCTCTATCGATCTCGTGCAGTAAAGAGGGATGTTAACCCTTTCCCCTCTTCTCCACCTGTTGTAGCTGCTGACTTGCTTGGTAAATTAAACTCGGGACGTGGTCTATTGCTGCTTCCAAATAGACTAATTATTACTTTGCAGTAGCCCGGATACCCTGCTCGTGGGCTCAAGGCTGTCGGGATTATTATGCCCGAAATTCACGACACTTTTTAGGCCCTGCGCCCTATGATCAGTGTGTGTTTAACATGAGCGAAACTAGCTCCGAATTTTGGTAAGAACATCTGTTCTTGCTGAAGAAGTCTGTGCTTCCAGCTCCCTGCTCTCTCTTGGGTACAAAACTTTTGCACCAGTGACCACCTTGTCACCACTCCACTTTCTTTTCTGGCTCTGCCGACTCTTCTTCTCCTGAGAAGACCGGCGAACTTCTAGCCAGCTGTAGGACTACTGTAGCCCTCGCTGCCACGCCTGGAAAATATCTGCTGTGGACAAAACAATAACAAATATATATCGCACAACAAATTTCCCATATCCTTAACACTTAACTCCCTTAACTCTCACTCTTCAACACTTAAATCCCAACTCTTCAACCACTTAAGTCTCAAATATCTAACACTTAAGTTTCAAATCTCTAACACTTAAGTTTCAAATCTTCCATACAGCTCCCATGCTCTAGTATCGCTTCAGCGATTAGTAAACATGCCTACCCCCACTTTCCCTCAAATACTGTCCTATCGACACTCTAATCTCCAGACTCAGCTTAGGTTAGCCCGTCACAACATTCTAACCACTGAATGAACCTGTTGCCAGTAAATTCCTGGCCCTACTTATTTAACAATGATCGATATGTGTTTACCTGGCTACCAAAATACAATAGACTTCACCCGAGACAATAATCTCCCGTCTCCATGAATTCATCAGTATAAACATATGTCTATTAAATAAGGGACTAATTAAAAATCCCAACTAGACCCGTAACTGCTGACTTCAAAATGTAGGTTTTACCCACACAGAGAAAAATACACAATTTCCCATGCTCTAACATTTAAAGCCACTCGTTTCTATTACCACAGCGTTACACAAATTAGTCCGCTGGTAATTTACACACACTTGAACAATTAAATACACACCAAAACCCTAGCATATTATTCGCTAATATTATAACTCTGATAACAATGTACATTAAAATCTCTAAAGGAACTGAAATCCTATTTTACAATGCATGCCTAGTTATCTCCCCTCTCCTTCCGTTATCAGATTCACCCCACTAAAAAAAAAGGACACGCAGCACGTGCTTAGGTACCCCTCTCCAAATCCTTGAAAATCACAATGAAATTACGTGCATCGTGTCTCAAAATTATAGTATTTAACATCTACCATCTTTAAGCTTTCATTATCTCATAAAAAGAATGAATGCACTCTGATAATAATTTAGATAAGAGGGAACTCATGGCATGTCCGTTACGAACTAAAATTAATTTAATTCCGCGAGCGTGTTTTACGCTGCACCATTTAAAATCACAAATCCAGGAAAAATTAGATCCCCTGTCTTCTGACAAATAACAGTAATATTCCAATTTATATAAACAGCTACTCTGAGGAAAAACTATCAAATTCCCTACTACCTTTTCACAAAATACCTAATTGCGCTGTCAGTTATATTCAATTAAAATTATAGCATTGATGGCTCTACTTCTATGAAGTAACTTAAACTCCTAGAACCACTCTGCAAAAATCTCATAAACTATTAAAGCTTAATTAACTTCATATTTACCAGCACGAATTTCTCTCGAAAGAGCAGTCGGCAGTTCTTTCCCAAGGCGTAGAAGTTCAACAAAATCTCCCACTTCTGCCAGGGAATCCCGCTTATTTATTACCCCAGACCACGCTACGCGTGAGTCATAGCTAGGCTTTGTTCTTAAGCGGGTCGATCTATGAACCAACCAACGTGCCAGGAATCGCCCACGGTCATTTCTAAATTTAGAACTTACGGTCAAGCGGAAAATTTCCGTTGCTGACCTGTTTCCACGGCCTCCACGCGCTTAAAACTCCCCCTCTACCCCCATCTGATTTCACCCTTACTAAAAATTATAGCGCGCTCACTGAGAAGAACCGAAAATGCTCTGCCATTATGTTACACTGGAAAATCTTCCATGAACGAATTATCTCAATGAAACAGCGCGCTGGTGCCAGTCTAAAAGTTAAAACTACCATCTTTGCTAGAAACCGTAATTCTTAATCTACACAAAAAGTCCAAACTCTATTATTATACAAAGAGAAATAAAAAAAAAACGAATAAGATAAAAAATCCCACCGTAATCTTCCTTAAAAACGTAAATAAATGCAAAATTTAAAGACTAGGGGCCTGTTGTAAATGCAATCACATTAACTTCTCACATTACCCCCCTCTTCAAGTTCGTGGTACACGATCTAATTTAATGTGATCTTGTATTTCCAGACTGGCCCCTATACAAGTCTACAGATCTGACTGTCAGTCCTGAAGTCTCATGGTCACGACTGGTTATTTCCGCCTGGCGACTACAACTCCCATGGTTGTCCTGCGACTTTCTTCTTCTACGTTTCCTCCTTCTTCTTCTTCTACCAACTCCCATGCTCCGGTGGAAGAGTTGATCTTTCTTCGGACCTGTGCCATCCAATGGTGGGTCTGAACCTTCCTTGGCTATGTCCGTAAAAAAAACTGTCTTGGTCGGCTGCCCTGACCAACTGGCTTTGTGGCTGCCTGACGATGGCGACTACCTTGCTGCATCTCGGCGGGTTTGAGACCGCAGGTATATGGCGATGAAGGTGCGAACTATCTGGTGCTTCCAGCATAAATTCTCCGATCGCTTCACTCCCCTCTGGTTTGCCTAGAGGTTGCGTAGAGATTGCTCCTTTCTCTACTCTCCCACCAGGGGTTCTCACTGGGTTGCGCCTGACCTCAGCGACATCCGTTTCCCCTACTAAGCAGAACGCCTTTGGTGGTACGTTTTTGCTTCTTGCCTCTTTGCAAGAGCCGCTTTCTGTTAGCGAGCTAGCAGCGGGATGGGGCCCATCTCCGTTTATAGGCAAACGGTTTCTCAGAACACTGTCCTCCTCCGTCTGAGTAAAGTGCTGGTCGGATGGGGCTCCAGGGCTGGTTGGAAACATATGTTCGCTCGATTCGCTGTCTTCTGCCCTATGAAGATTGCGCTGGTCGTGTACATACGTTCTACCACTCTTGTCAGTATGTTCCCTCGCGCTCTCAGGAGGTAATACCATCGGGGGCCTAATTCCCGACGACAACGAAGGTATTTCCAAAATCAAAGGCGTCGCCGCTGTTTGGCCCTTCGGCTTAACAGGGCTGTCAGAGGGATACGCCTCTGCAAAACCCGTTCCACTAACCTTGGAGGTATTTAACCTCTCCATCTCAAGGCGTGGCTGGTTGAGCTCTCGTGGGGCTCCGTGAATCCGGGACATTCCCTTTTCACTTCTCTGGCCTGTAGTAGGCCCCCTTGCACCAGCAAGGATCGGGACTAGGGGGTTTCCCAAAACTATATATGGGGCCCCCAAGATGAAGTCATAAGCTGGCTGTTCCATTACAGCAGCTTTGATTGTGCCACGCACAAACCTGCTCTCCACCTTAATATTGGCTATCTGCAGACGCTGTGAGGTCCCTCCCCTCAAAACTCCACCAATATCAACCTTTTCCTTAGTCATTTGGCCTGGTTGTACCAAATGTCGGGCGACTATACTCGGGTAAGTAAGCCCGCTGTCAAATAAACAAGTGGTAGCAGTCCCATTCACTACTGCTGGTCCGCTGTTAGAGAAACACTTCTCTGATTTGAAAGGTTCCCAATTGTTCCCTTTTTTCACTCTCACCGCCCTTAAACATGCTGTATGGTGAGTGGGTGGTTTGTTTACACACCGAGAAGTCCAGTGAGAGGTGGTACGGCAATTGCGACAGTACCTGTCATTTTCTCCCCTGTTTCTAGCAGGTTCATGAGACGTTGTCGCCTGTGCTCTGTTATGCGGTTGGGGCCGCAGGTTATGAATGGGATGGGGCTCCTTGCGAGACGGCCCCTGCTGCTGATGAGCAGAAGACGAAAACGACTGCGATGCCGATGCTCCTTGGTCCAGTGCTGGCAGGTCTGGGTGTTTTCGTTTCTGGCCCAGTACTTCGGCCTGTGCCGTCTGGAACCTTTCAGCAAAAAGAATGATCTGGTCCAGCTGCTGGGCGCCCTGCTCCGCCAGATACCTCCTCAAGTCAGGAGACATGTTTGCTTTCACTTGTTCGCACATGACAAGCTCTTCGAGTCCTTCAAAAGTTTTTGCTAGACCCGACAATTCTCTCCAACGAGTGAGATAATTCTTCAGCCTTTCTGCGACATGGGGAAAACTTTCTCCTTTCTCCGGCCTGCTCTCCCTGAACATAGCTTGGCACTTACGGGGAGTCCACTGAAAGCGTTGTAACAGTGCGTTACGAAGGGCCTCAAAAGTTATTTTGTTTCATCACTGAGCATCTTACTATAGATGTCGTAGGCCTGGTTTTTCAACGACTGAGATAATTTGAGGCACCACAAACTCTCATCCAACCCGTACGCTTTTGCCATTCGTTCAAATTTTTCCAGGAATATGTCAATTTTCTCATTCCCGTTAGGGAAAGAGTCCATTGGAAAATTCATGGCTGCCATCCGGGGGCCCTCCGTTTCCTGAGGTGTCTGTCGCCCCTGCTCCGGGAGAATCTCCGTTAGCCGAACTGCCTTCCGAAGATCGGTACTGCAGTTCCAGTGAACGCAGGGCAAGTTCATGCTGTCTCTCTGCTTCTGTGGCCCTTTCCTTCGCCTCCCTTTCTGCCTTTCTCTCCTCTGCCTGTCGGGCCTTCTCTTCTTTCTCCGCTTCCAATTTACGCAGGTCCATCTCTGCCAGTCGGGCCCTCTCTTCTTTCTCCGCTTCCAATTTACGCAGGTCCATCTCTGCCAGTCGGTCCTGTTCCCTCATAATGTAAGCCCTAGTCTCGGCCTCATTCATCCCCATGCTTTTAGCTGCGTCCTTCCATGCAGTAAGTAGCTTGACCAATTCAGCCATCTTACCTGACAAATCAGCAGTAACTCACCACGAGGGGAAATGACAAAAAAGGAACACGAAAAATTTACTGTTACCTTCTGGGCACTACTCCCTGTGTAACCAATGTCCCAAAACCCGAACTCAGACTAGCACCAATCTGAAGAACTACCTGAAAAAATTTTCATTAAGCAGCTACCTAAAAACCCGAATTTACCTTCCTGTTAAGAAAAATTCAGTTAGCCATCAGTTACCTCTAGTCATCAACTAACTACAGCTACAATCTGACTGCACCCTGTGGAGAAACTTCCTGTGGAAAAAAAACCTATAGCTGGATCAGTTTATATATAGCTCTTAATTACTTAACACCACAGACACCACTTACAGACAACATATAGGTTGAAGTAAGTGACTGATCCAGCCGGAAATTTACAATGGATTTTATTTACACCACAGGAATAAACATGAGTGTTCACAACCCCATAACATTAATTTCGCCCTCGCCCCCCTCAACCTGTAAGGAAGAAAGGTAAGTAATACAACAACATGCGAAGGAGGATCTCGAACACCAGATCCGTCTTTCTCCTAATCAACCTGATATCGTGTAAACACACCCTAACTCCTACTGTTCGTCTGTCTGCAGACGTGGTTCTACACAAATGACGTGCCTACACCGCTGCTCCACTATAGGCTAAATATTCTCTGACTATCACAAGGCTAAATATTCTCTGACTATCACAAAGTCCATGACCAGAACCCTTCTATCACCTCCGACACAACTTACAGATGACTTGCTGAGTTCCAATGTTATGTTCAGTGTCTGTCTGACACTCCTAGTTCCTACAGAAACGACTCCTCCACTACTCTCCTTCTCTCTATCGATCTCGTGCAGTAAAGAGGGATGTTAACCCTTTCCCCTCTTCTCCACCTGTTGTAGCTGCTGACTTGCTTGGTAAATTAAACTCGGGACGTGGTCTATTGCTGCTTCCAAATAGACTAATTATTACTTTGCAGTAGCCCGGATACCCTGCTCGTGGGCTCAAGGCTGTCGGGATTATTATGCCCGAAATTCACGACACTTTTTAGGCCCTGCGCCTATGATCAGTGTGTGTTTAACATGAGCGTAACTAGCTCCGAATTTTGGTAAGAACATCTGTTCTTGCTGAAGAAGTCTGTGCTTCCAGCTCCCTGCTCTCTCTTGGGTACAAAACTTTTGCACCAGTGACCACCTTGTCACCACTCCACTTTCTTTTCTGGCTCTGCCGACTCTTCTTCTCCTGAGAAGACCGGCGAACTTCTAGCCAGCTGTAGGACTACTGTAGCCCTCGCTGCCACGCCTGGAAAATATCTGCTGTGGACAAAACAATAACAAATATATATCGCACAACAAATTTCCCATATCCTTAACACTTAACTCCCTTAACTCTCACTCTTCAACACTTAAATCCCAACTCTTCAACCACTTAAGTCTCAAATATCTAACACTTAAGTTTCAAATCTCTAACACTTAAGTTTCAAATCTTCCATACAGCTCCCATGCTCTAGTATCGCTTCAGCGATTAGTAAACATGCCTACCCCCACTTTCCCTCAAATACTGTCCTATCGACACTCTAATCTCCAGACTCAGCTTAGGTTAGCCCGTCACAACATTCTAACCACTGAATGAACCTGTTGCCAGTAAATTCCTGGCCCTACTTATTTAACAATGATCGATATGTTTACCTGGCTACCAAAATACAATAGACTTCACCCGAGACAATAATCTCCCGTCTCCATGAATTCATCAGTATAAACATATGTCTATTAAATAAGGGACTAATTAAAAATCCCAACTAGACCCGTAACTGCTGACTTCAAAATGTAGGTTTTACCCACACAGAGAAAAATACACAATTTCCCATGCTCTAACATTTAAAGCCACTCGTTCTATTACCACAGCGTTACACAAATTAGTCCGCTGGTAATTTACACACACTTGAACAATTAAATACACACCAAAACCCTAGCATATTATTCGCTAATATTATAACTCTGATAACAATGTACATTAAAATCTCTAAAGGAACTGAAATCCTATTTTACAATGCATGCCTAGTTATCTCCCCTCTCCTTCCGTTATCAGATTCACCCCACTAAAAAAAAAGGACACGCAGCACGTGCTTAGGTACCCCTCTCCAAATCCTTGAAAATCACAATGAAATTACGTGCATCGTGTCTCAAAATTATAGTATTTAACATCTACCATCTTTAAGCTTTCATTATCTCATAAAAAGAATGAATGCACTCTGATAATAATTTAGATAAGAGGGAACTCATGGCATGTCCGTTACGAACTAAAATTAATTTAATTCCGCGAGCGTGTTTTACGCTGCACCATTTAAAATCACAAATCCAGGAAAAATTAGATCCCCTGTCTTCTGACAAATAACAGTAATATTCCAATTTATATAAACAGCTACTCTGAGGAAACTATCAAATTCCCTACTACCTTTTCACAAAATACCTAATTGCGCTGTCAGTTATATTCAATTAAAATTATAGCATTGATGGCTCTACTTCTATGAATTAACTTAAACTCCTAGAACCACTCTGCAAAAATCTCATAAACTATTAAAGCTTAATTAACTTCATATTTACCAGCACGAATTTCTCTCGAAAGAGCAGTCGGCAGTTCTTTCCCAAGGCGTAGAAGTTCAACAAAATCTCCCACTTCTGCCAGGGAATCCCGCTTATTTATTACCCCAGACCACGCTACGCGTGAGTCATAGCTAGGCTTTGTTCTTAAGCGGGTCGATCTATGAACCAACCAACGTGCCAGGAATCGCCCACGGTCATTTCTAAATTTAGAACTTACGGTCAAGCGGAAAATTTCCGTTGCTGACCTGTTTCCACGCGCTTAAAACTCCCCCTCTACCCCCATCTGATTTCACCCTTACTAAAAATTATAGCGCGCTCACTGAGAAGAACCGAAAATGCTCTGCCATTATGTTACACTGGAAAATCTTCCATGAACGAATTATCTCAATGAAACAGCGCGCTGGTGCCAGTCTAAAAGTTAAAACTACCATCTTTGCTAGAAACCGTAATTCTTAATCTACACAAAAAGTCCAAACTCTATTATTATACAAAGAGAAATAAAAAAAACGAATAAGATAAAAAATCCCACCGTAATCTTCCTTAAAAACGTAAATAAATGCAAAATTTAAAGACTAGGGGCCTGTTGTAAATGCAATCACATTAACTTCTCACAATAAGACAGACTCGTCCTACTCATACAAACACTACGTATAAATTCAGGCCATAGATATACTGAAGCAAGAACAATCTATTCCTACCCAGCCACAGAATAAATCGCAGTAGGCCTAGAGTCGTCTGCGGAGTCCGATCGAAGATGACAGAACTATTTTCAAGGGAAGCAACCCAAAAATGACTTCTCCTTAAGCACTTAAAAAGGAAATACTTTGCTTCCAAAATATTTGCGAACATAATAAGAATATAAATGTATTATATTGCAAGATAGTAAAAATTGCCCTTTACAGTCTTATGTGAAACAAAAGTTACATAAGTGTTAAAATGAGCTCAAGTGTATTCAAGAACATTAAAAAATGTGTCTACTACGTAGAATGGAAAGGCACACATGAGCTGTTCTGTTGAAGAATTCCTGCCGGTGAAGTCCATAGCCCCAACGGTTCTCGCTATGTAGAATAGCAGGGCACACATAAACAGTTCTATTAAAGAGTTCCTGTCTGTGAAGTAAACTCACATCTACACTCGAGCTAACTCTATTGGAAAGACCATATCTTGTGATACGGCAAAAAAAAAATTTTAAGCCCTGAAGTATTGTATTTACTCTTCATTACTTTACAGTGTTGAAATGTCAGCACTGATGAAAAGGGACTCGTCTTATGGACACAGAAGAAAACAAATGAGTTGTTTAAAAAGAATGGAAGATTTTAGTGAAACAGATCAAAATTAGACATAAAATTTGCTCTTCTACGCTGGAAGATAACATTAAGAGATAGATGTAAAGCAACCTATCAGAGCTTGACATCAACGCGAGAGATATACATTAAACATCCAATCAAAGAGTATCATCATTGCAAGAGATAGACGTGAAACAGCCAATCGGAGCGTACTTCCAGTGCAAGAGATAGATGTGGCAGTGAGCAAGATCCGACATGAGATATTACCCATAAAATATTTCCGCGTTGATAATAACAATAATAATAAGATTATCATAGAACTATAAAGTATACGAAAATAAAGAGAATAAATTTAATTGTTAACGAGAAAATGTTATTCGTAACCTAAATGAATGGTTGAATGGCCTCTAGATATACAGATTAGCTGTGAATACTGAATAATCATCCGTGAACCAAAACATGTAGTTGTCACTGAGGGCGAGGTGGGATAGTTGTGAGGGACAGCTGTCTGTATCAAATCGCCTTTGAAGCTTTATGATGTGACAACCAGCGAGATGGAGGCGCTTTAACCTCTTCCCTCCCCACTACCTTGTGGGTTTGACTTTTTAGTCAAAGGCTAGCGGAGACAACCGTACACAAACCGATGGAAAGCAACGGGAAACTACCGTCGTATTATCCCTTGTATAATCATGAATCGAAAATTATTTCATCAGTCAGAAAGAAACAATCCACTTTTTTGGGCATGTTATGAGAAGAGGAAAGCTGGAATATATCGTAAAAACAGTTAAGACTGAAGGAAAAAAAATAATAAGGGAAAACAAAGAGAGCAAATATTAGACAGTTTTACATCGTGGCATGGAAAGAAGTCAACAGCAGAATTGATAAATTGTACTGGAGACAGGAAGTTGTGGAGAAACATGATCTCCTACTCCATTAGGCGTGGTACTAGAAGAAGAGGAACCAAAATGAAACACAGTACAACTATAAAACAAGATTTCTTACACTTATGACACGAGGCCATAGCAATTTTACATAAACTGGTGAAAGTAATCTCATAGCAGATGCAGCGGTAGGACTGAAATGTTAGAGACTTCACAATACTATGGCTAACTAGTGAGGCTCCCTTCGTCGCTGCATTTGTCTTCGGTCAGGTACCCATTTGCAGCTTATTTTAAGACTGGAGTGTGACGCTACCACGTTTTGATTTCGAAATCCGGTAACTGTTATGCTAGAAGAAAGCGCGCTGAACTAAATAATCACTATTAATAATTTGCAGTGACACTGAGGAATGAACCAATCAAATAATAGCTTTTTGTCTTGAAGGAAAAACATTGTTCAAGTTTGTTAAAATAAAACAGGACTTCACATGCTGGCATAGATACTGTTAGTCCTTCTTCATCTTTTTCTTCTTCTTTGATCCACTGTCACTGAGCGTCGGCTCTTGGTGACCACTGTTAGTCCTTTTTGGGACTGAATATTGAAGACGCTGCACGGGCTAGCAGTCCTTGTCTGGACTCGCCCTTTTTATGACTACTTCACATTACCTGATAGAAGCTAGTCTTATTCGGGGCTTAGTTTATATCAACATTATGAGGCAGTACAAAGAGCTGGCAATAAACAACCACGTAATATATACCTCTCGTAAAAGGGAGGCCACATGCTTAAGAATAATTACCAAAGGTACATAATTAAAAGTTAACCAGATATTTTCTAAAATGATTTTAATAGAATTTAACTGCATTGCTAGTCTTGGAAAATAAATTTTATAATAAATATGTATATAAGACGTATTTACCTGACTGACCGTATCACAGCCTCATGAAAGTTTTGTCAAAATGAGGATTGGGATTCATATTGGCTAAGTCAGTCACAAGAAGAAACCTTAATGGTTGTAAAAATACACTGTACAAATAGGCTTGGTTTCTTTCAGTTCTGTACAGACATTTGTGATTCTGTCGGTTCTCACTTCGTAGAATGGAAAGGCACACATGGGCTTTCTGTTGAAGAATTCCTGTCTGTGAGGTCCATGACCCCAACCGTTCACACTACGTAGAATAGCAAAGCATACATGAGCAGTTCTAGTAAAGAATTCTTGTCTGTGAAGTCCATAACCCAAGTGGTTCTCACTACGTACAATAATTTTTAAAAAATAAACATCATCACCTCAGACCTAAAGGTATTTTATATTTATACATGCGCCCTAATATAACTGACTAGGTTGAACGGGACGCGCCTCGCCAAAACGAGGCAAAACTTTAAAAAAAAAAAAACTACGTAGAATAGCGAGGCACACATAAACGGTTCTATTAAAGAATTCCTGTCTGTGAAGTGAATTCACACCTACACTGGAGCAGACTATTGGAGAGGCCTTGCCTTGTGACACTATTTCAAAAAAGGGTGCTGCGAGCCTAGAAGCGGAGCATCGCACCCGGAAAGTCAACTACAGTTAGGAAGATCCACCTTGGGAGCAGCACAGCACTAATGTTTAAGTTATTTCAAATAGAGGAGACCCTTTAACTAGTTAAATAATTTGGTATATAATCTTGAAGAAAATTATTATTTTCCTGATTGGATAGTAGGAAGTACTGATGGCTATTATTGTGTTTCTTACTGCACACCACATAGGGTCTTAGACTTTGAAACTATGTGGTGCTTGAATAGATGTTGGTTTGAGCGTTACCATGGGTAGTGCTGTATGACGCCCCTTTGTTTAGTGCAGGAAGGCAGTCATCATTGGGATGGTATCTTACTGAGATGAACGATGTTTAGCTTTCTGTGGAATGTTTCTCAATAATTCATAACTTTTTTTGTGTGTATTAAATTGTAAAATGTGTCGCTTGAGACTAGATGAGTCTTAAAAAGTCTTAAACTATTAAAAAGGTGTTCGTAGTTCCGAACTAATTATTGGAAAGCGTTAAATGGCAACAGAAATATAAATATGAACGCTGTTAAATCATAAACGCGAGATATGTCGCAAAGATTTTATGACTGCACGTTAGAATTTCCAGAAGACTTGCTTGCATATAAGCTTTATTATACTAATGAGAAATGGAACTTAATGTAATAAAACTGTCTCGTGTGTTAATATGTTAACCTGCAGTTGGACTCAATTGGCCATTGTTATAATTCCTTTCGATGTTTGAATTAACACGCAATATTATATTGTTGAATCATAATTATACGCGACAAATATTTTTAGTCTAGTCTTTGTGTCAATAATTTACACTTAGCTTTGCAGGTGGCGGTAACGTTTTGTCGATGTAGTCTGGTGTAGGTGATGCTGGTTCTCAGTAAAGTTTTGACTGTTTCTTCTCAAGTCAGGAGTCGAATGGCGTTTGGAAACACGTTCGTCGTACGAGTAAATCTCACAAATGTCGCAGCTTTGAATGTCCTCTAGACCCATCTGTTAGGGGTGGTGTCCAGAGCTGTGTACTAGTAACTAGTACTTCTCCATGAAACTGTACTAGTAAATAAATCTATATTATAGAGCGACCCGTGTATATATATATATATATATATATATATATTATATATATATATATATATATATATATATTTATATATTATATATATATATATATATATATAGTTATATATATATACAGGTATAAAGTCGTGAAATAGTAAAAGGTTTTCGACATAAATCTAGGTAGATATATACAATAAAGGAGATATTCATCATATCCAGGCGGTTTGAATCAGCCTCGTTCCTCCTTCAGGAGGACTATCTCCCTCAAAAAATCACAGGCAGCATGCTCAGATCTCGAACCATGGGCGGAAGACGATTCTAATGGTTCATACCTGACTAACACTCACAACGACGATGAGGAACTCAACAAAGCATGTTCAGAAATCAAGCAGTCACCTAGCTCAAGAAATTGTTGTGGTGACATCGTCGAATAAATGATTATGTAACCAACGAGCAAGAGAAGTTTAGTATTGTACCCATGATAAACAAAGGATCATAAAAAATTTGTATACAATTCACCGATTAATTACACACTCTTAGGAAAAAATTCTGTGCACAGTATACTTTTATATAAATAAGCACTTTACTCCACCATTTACTGAATTGTAAATGAACATCTCAGACTATAAGAGATAATCAAAGTGTACTCATTGTGCGTTACCATATTATCATCATCTTTTCGTGGAGAATGGATCTACCTCTGTTAATGGTTCCCTGGTATCACAGAGCAGGTTGTTTATAAATTGGTCGATAGTTATTTCACTGCAGCCGTAAATGGTGCATCTTCCCGTGTGAGTATCCAAACGATATTGGTCGTTGCAATCTTCCCGTGTGAGCTAACGATAGTTGCAACAATTTACTTTACAATTCCTAGCTTTATCACGTGAGAAAGGTTCTTTGGAGTCGTGTCTATAAAGACTTTTAGCGAATTTTAGCACTTTTAATGTCACAAAAGTTGATTCTAGCCGTAGTCACTTCCTAGCAAAATCTCCTTTCTGACTTCTGGTCTTCTCTGATGAGGATTGTAATCTGAGGAACATCTTTAAACACTCGGGTCTTATAGTTAAGAACGTCGCCCCTACGAATTTTAATTTCGTTTAGTTTATTTTGGTAAAACAAATCACAATGTTGGCAAATTTATTTTTTATTTTAAACAAATCACCGGGTATGGTGTCTTATTTAGTATATTACACCTTCGCATCCTTTAATATTGGGAAGTATCGTTCTTCGCCATATATGGGTAGTGTAACTAATCATTGACATCGCCGGAAATAATTATGTCATATGACCTGTCGTAATTCATCAATGTTGCCATAATCATGAACGACATAGGACTGACAATATTCACAGGTCACTCCCTCGAGACTAAACACAAATTATCTTAAAAGTACCATCTTTTCCTAATTTGACAACATTTGTTTGTCTCATTTGCCAGGCTGACCGGAAGCAAATCACCCGCTAATCTTGGCAAATTACGCCAATTTGCCTGTCTTGTGTAAACAGGAGGCCCAGTGAACAAAAGGTATGTCAAGTTGTTTTTAATCAATGGCTATTATCGTCCAGTTAAGCAGACTTTTTTTTAATTAAAAGGATAAATTGTGATGATACGGTTGTGCGATCTCACGTCCACTCCGACAGGATCATCTTTTTTTCTTCAATTTTCTCTTTCTCCCATTCAAATCGCTCATATTTGGCAATTTGTATGGCCTTTGATTCTTTGTTTTACTCTATATGCTGAACTTAGTAGGGGAAAGTTTTTAATACTCCACTCCCCTACGGAAGTATTTGCTATGGGACTGTCTTTGTCTTGTTTACCACTCCTCAGACCTATTTACGTTCCGCCAGGTGAACTGGGGTATTATCGTAACAATACCCAGTCATTATCACCGGTCAGCGAACGAGATTCTTATCATGAAAAGACGGTCTCGCCCGATCAACATCAATAGAAGCTAATATTGTCTGTCTGAGATAGTAATATTGTCTGTCTGAGATAGCCTTCTGAGGTGGGCAGATTACACCGGTGGTAAATGCGTTTATCGTTTCACAAGACCATCCCTGTGTATGATTATCACGATAATCAGTCTGGAGAGACAATATTGGCGATAGGTAGCATCTGGACATCAAATGAGTTCACAGATAGTGTTTATGAGTTGTGCACAGGATGCCAGCGGAAGTCTGATGCAATGATATGACATCACTGTAAGAGGTCACGCGTGGATGTTAAACTTAATATTTTGAAACACGTGAGAGCATTTTTCGAATTTGAAAAACGCCGCTACCCACGTAGTGCTGAACGAGATTCGATTGGATTGGTTCATTTTGAGGAGCTGAAATATACAATGTATTATATTGGCACACTAGTCGGAAGTGCAATCTATGATTTGCACTAAGAACTGAGAATATAGTATGATGAAACCAAAGTCAAAGAACACATAGGAAGACTGCAGCGCACAAGTGATAACAGCGACTTCTAAAAGCCAGAAAGAAAAAGGAGATTCCACAACTATAGGTAACCGATCGAGTATTGGGCAACTTTGGAATTCCTGGAGCAGGTCGACCACTTTAAATATCTCGGAGCTATTATAGACCGAAAGGGAGGCATCAAAGAAGAGTTGGCCACTCGGAAAGCAGCGGCTGGGAGACTTTTTCAGGCCATAAATCGTGGATTCCTCAGTAAGAAAGAAGTTGGTAAGAAAACGAAGATGGCTGTATACCGCTCCACCTATGTCCCAGTCTTGACATATGGATGCGAGTCGTGGGCAATGACTACAACCCACAAAAGCCAGATCCAAACCTCAGAAATGAGGTATCTGAGGAAAGTGGTTGAAGTAACAAGAAGAGACATGGTCCGCAACAGACGATCCGTCAAGGCCTAAAATCCCATCCGCTGCAGACCCAAATAGAACAGTCCCAACTAAGATGGTTTGGCCATGTCTGCAGAATGGGAGAAGATCGGCTACCACGACAAGCATGGGAAACAAAGAGCCAGGGATCCAGACCTCCAGGACGACCCAGAGTCCGCTGGGAGGACAACATTAGACAGTCTTTGAAGGACCGAGGACTAGAATGGAACCAGGCCAGGAAGAAGACAGCTGATAGAATGGTCTGGCGCTCTCTCTTCCAAACCTCTACACCTCACGGTAGAAGGGGAACGACTAAGTAAGTAAGTAAGTAAGGAATTCACAAGTAAACCCGCATTTTTAATACAAGACTGGAAACGTAAAGGGGCCTGAACTTTAATTAACAAGATTGGAATCTTAGGAATTTGATCACAAGTCTTAGAGGAATTTAACAAACTTTTTCCCAGGCCAAGGTGATTTTACAAAACATCCGCCGTCAGAGGAATTAACTCTAATTTCCAGACCAAAGTGATTTCGAAGCATCTAATACAGAGCTGTGTCCAGTCTAAATATGTGCAAGGAGATTGTGTATTCCCAAAATTTTGGGGTAACTGTAAACAATGTATTTACTAATGTAAATTCTACAGGTTTCTTGCTAAGTGTTTATATACAAGGCTGGCAACTATACCCATATCAACATATGAAAATAGTATTTGCCTGAACCACTACTGCAAGAGCTGGTGATTGTTTCTGACTAGTCGTGCGGGAAACCCGACAGCAGAGCGACCCCAGACTCCGACGGGAGTAGTGATGAGTAATGTGTGATGATTACATCACATGTGCCTAAGGTGAAGCTTATTATCTGGTGAGATTTATGTACTTTTTTAAATTGTGATTCAGGCAAATCATTATTCACGCACTCCAGATGCAATTTCCTAGTTAACACCCGGAAGGATATTGGTGAATTTTCATCATATTCCCTGAGTTACACTGTGTGCTCGGGAATTTAATTCTTCTGAGAGGTTAACATTGGTGGGTGGAGCACATGACAATGGTCCTGTTAGTTTGCGGCGAGCAAATGTACTTAGCAGGCATTTGTTTCTTTCTATTTGCCTACAGTTCGTGGTTACAGGCCATCAGACGATTTGTGGTATTCACGCCGCTATTGTGAAAAGCATCCACCTTAACCGCCTACAGTGGAAGAGAGTATGGAGAAGGCTTCGGTCATCACAGAATTGATGAACCACAGCTGCAGGTCTCATCTGGAGTTAAGTTTTTTTTTTTTTTTTTGGTCACAGGCAACAGCAAAACACGGACATTGATAGCGCCCCGATCCAACCTCTGTGAGGAAAAATTAAATTTACCTTTCACACCCATTTACTCCTTATTTTAACTTGTTGAACTAATTGACATTTAAATTTGTTGTATGTTATTTTAAACTAAACAAATAATGGTTTATTCAGTCATTAGAAATATGAAAGCAAACGTATGAGCAAGACTATTATATATATATATATATATATATATATATATATATATATATATATATATATATATATATATATATATATATATATATATATAGAGAGAGAGAGAGAGAGAGAGAGAGAGAGAGCCATTACTTATAAGAGGGCATTCGTTGGATTACATCAACTGGGGGGTTTGAACGGGCTAAACCATTGCTTAAATCCTTCATAAAAGGCGACGGACCAGATATAATGCGTTAACAATTGTTCAGCCCAGTGCAACTTTGTTCGTGACTTCTGGAAATATCTTGTTAAATCTCCCTTAATGTTGAAGAGTCATTAATCTTCTATCTACATCTCTGCCAAGAGTAATCTTGCGCCCAGGTAGATACCTTGGAAGCCAATATTAGATACTCTTGAGTTTTGGTCACTGTTGGACCACTACTGCAAAGCAGGGAAGGCAATCCGTGACATAAACAAACAGGTGTAGCTTACGCTGATGTTATCTCATAGGAGTGTACCTCGCTAAAAGATGATTATCGGTAAAGTACTGACGTAGGGGATTCTCGCAAAAAGATGGGCAAAAATTGAACTAATGAATTGGACTACCGTGACAATAACACTAAACTATACTTGAGGTTTCGAAAAATGTAGTCAAATTAACAATTATCTACTTTTTTAATTAAGCGCTATTCAAAAAAGTGTTTTGCAGACTGTATATATACTTCATTTGATGTCATTATTATTGCGTGTCATATATGGGCACCCCAACAAGATGTAGAATTATATATATATATATATATATATATATATATATATATATATATATATATATATATATATATATATATATATATATATATATATATATATATATATATATATATATATATCTTGGCAGCAATGTAGACACCGGGGGGGGGGGATTGGGGGGAGGGAGAGAACAGACAATAAGAATACAAAAGGCTAGAGGAACTTTTACTGTTTTGGAAAATAAATTGAGATCAGGAGAAATCAAGTTCAACACAAAAATCAGAAGAAAAATCAAGTCAATCCTATTGTACGCCCCTCAAACATGGAGAATGACAAACAAAAGGCTCCGGGCTTTCACTAATCGGTGCTTGTGTGGAATAGTACTATTTAAGTGATACGACAAGATTACTAATGTTGAACTGGCGACAAGAACCAGATAAGTGCTATTGGAACAAGAGATCAGAAGAGACTCTGACGATGAATAAGACACCCACTGAGGAAACCTTTTGATAGCATTACCAGACAGTCCTTGTTCTGGAACCCCTAGGGTTAAGAGGGGAGAGAGAGAGAGAGAGAGAGAGAGAGACCAACGAACACATAGAAAAGAGAGCTAAAGAGAAACTTACGGGGATTTAGAAGACATAGAAAGATCATGAGCTGATGGCACGAGACATGAATAGACACATACGTTTGTTTACCGCCTATGCTCCTTGGTGAGCTGAAGGTGATGGTGATGTTATGTGGGCAAAATTTATATACCTTCATTTCTCTTTCTTTGCCTGTCTCTCTCTGTATTCCAGTCTCTCTCTGTCTCTCTCTGTCTCTCTCTCTCAATGTTCCCCTCTATCGTTCAGTCTGGTCTCAGTTTCAAGCAAACGTGTACCTCTCTCTCTAACTATCTCTCTTTCTCTATTTCTCTCTCAATTTTCCTCTCTTTCGTTCAGTCTAGTCTCAGTTTCAAGCAAACGTGTACCGTACCAAATAAATTCCTCAGTCCGGGAAGCAGTCATATACTCACAAAAGGCAACTCTACCTGCTTCCAGACGACTTCTAAAGCCATTTCCTTCACCGCATGGGTCCAACACAGACATTTTCTGAATCAATGAATAATCGCACTATAGGCCAAAGAACCAGACTTTTTTTTACATGCTCGTGTCTTTGTTTTTGTTGGCGCTTTTATGTTGTGACACTTGCATGGTATCGTGAAGTTTTACTTCAGGTTGAGAATGTTTGGATATATAGGAAATAAATAGAATCTGGTCAGCGAAGAGGTACTTCGGATCAGTGGTGGTCGGAGTGGCTAAGACGTATGGAGTCAGCATCTAATTCTAAAGGTAGCGGGTTCGCTCTCAGTTCAGGGAATATAATTTGATGGAACCAGTGGTTCATAATGGTTTCATACTCCCCCCTGATCTGCTGGCTAGTGAGATAGGATGCCTAGCTTTCTCAGATAAGGGCAAAAATATAGGAGATCCCGTGTGCAAGTTGCGCACGTTAAAAATCCCTCGGCAGTTGTAAATCGTAAAGAGTAGGCCATTCGGCCGCTGCCCTGGCAACATTTAAAAATTAGGGAACCTACCTACCACAAAAATGTTTATAGAATGTGTGATTCCTGTATACACACATTGGAATCGCCGGTGCTATTTGCGCTGTGATGATATCCTCTTTGTGTGATCTGACGGATGAGATCGAACAACAATGGAGTTGTCAGTGTGCAGTGAATATGGTCCTTAAAAACCAAACCAAACTAAAGTTCTACAAACAATTAAAAAACAGACGGGAGATTAAGTGCTCGTGTGGGGAAGACAAGCAATCAGTAGAACGTGTCCTCCAAGAATGTCGACTCAACAATAAGAGCAGATTGACCGCATGGTCTTCATCATACCCGTTGGTGTGAAAACTATACATCAATCCGAAAATCTTGAGACAAACCGCTGATTTTATGTGAGAAATAGATGTGGTTATATAACAGTGACCGAAGATGAAGTGCTTGTACGAAACAGGCTTCTGATGACCTTCGTGTTAGAGAAAATCTTCATGTAGACAGACAAACGTAACTTGATGTACGAGGTTAAATCTATATGATGACAGATCTCAATTGATGTACGAGGTTAAATCTATATGATGACAGATGTCACTTGATGTACGATATTAAACCTGCATGACGACATATGTCTCATGATGAACAATATTAAACCTACATGACGCCATATGTCACTTGATGTACAGTATTAAACCTACATGACAACAAATATCACTTGATGTACGATATTAAACACAAGTGGTAGATGCGTTTATCGTTTCACGGGAAAATCCTTGTGTGTGATTATCACGATAATCAGTCTGAAGAGAGAATATTGGCGATAGGTAGCATCTGGACATCAAATGCGTTCACATATAGTGTTTATGAGTTGTGCACATAATGAAGACATTGTTAAAATATAAAGGACTTTGAGGTCTGTGTTTTGTTTACACTGTTGGGATTCCTACAAGTTGCACTTACTCGTGCCCCTATAAGACCACATAAATAACTCTAATAATATTGTTTACATTGTTCGTCCAAACATGTTTAGTAGACACATTCGAGCTGCCGCAACTAAAACTCTAGACCAACTGTGAAATAGTTAGCTGTTCTGAATAATTGCCGTTTCTTGCTGAATTTTGTAGCACCATTTTCTGTTTGGTCTAACAACTAATGCTCTCCCCTGTCTGGCATCTCGAGTTTTCTTCCCACCCTACAATAAAGGGGCCATAACTAACAAGAGACAGAGATAACTCATTTATTTGCGGGGGAAAAAAAATTTCCAGCCTTCTGTAAGCTACTTAGAACGCCATTGCACCAGTGGCACATTAGGTTGTGTGAGGCCCTAGGTGTACGTGAACGTGCAAGGCCCTTTTTAAATACATTCCGATTGTATCGACTAGACTATATTTGTGCACGAGGCCCCTAAAGCCCGATGACCTTGGCAAAAGCCGTTGTTGCCTTTGTCTAAAGCCACCACTGACTGTAACCAAGAATGGAGATATAGCAGAAATGTGTCTGTTTGTTTGTCTATCTATGCTTCTAACTGTATCTGTCTATCTGTTTGTCTCTCGGTCCATCCAATCATCCATATATCATTGTCATTATCATTTTCCTTAGCGGTTCCAATGGAGCGTGGAATCACTATAAAAATTGGTCCAATTACAAGATGCCCGCACAAAAGCATTCAAGAATTCTTTCAGCAGTGGTTTTTGTAGCAAATTTATTTGACATAAGATTTCCGTCGCCATGCACAACCTAATATTAGCCACTTTTATGACATGCCTAAAGAAGCAGTTCTTAATCTCCACAAATGAGGCGGAGTGAATGGTGTGCACTTCATCTTAACATTTCTAGAGTTCCCAGCCCCAAGCACAACCTCATATTAGCCGCCTTTTACAACATGCCTAAGGGAACAGGTCTTAATCTCCGGGAACAAGACGGAGTGAATGGTGTTCCCCTCACCTACATGCCTAGAGTTCCCAACCACAAGCACAACCTCACACTAGCCGCCTTTTACGACATGACAAAGGGAACAGGTCTTAATCTCCGGGAACAAGACGGAGTGAATGGTGTTCCCCTCACCTACATGGCTAGAGTTCCCAGCCACAAGCACAACCTCACACTAGCCGCCTTTTACGACATGACAAAGGGAACAGGTCTTAATCTCCGGGAACAAGACGGAGTGAATGGTGTTCCCCTCACCTACATGGCTAGAGTTCCCAGCACCAAGCACAACCTCATATTTGTCGCCGATTACGACTTGCCTGAGGGAACGGTTGTGCTATTCTTCTTTCGTCTCACTAGAGACCCATGTGGAACCACAGCGCGCATATCTTTGACCCATGTGGAACCACAGTGCGCATATCTTTGACCCATGTGAAACCACAGTGCGCATATCTTTGACCCATGTGAAACCACAGTGCGCATATCTTCAAACGACAGACAGAAAATATTTTAAATCCATCCTACACCCAATTTTTGTACGCGGAGAAGCACTTTGTCTGATTCGGGCAAGGTAATTGATGTAAGGAACGTATAGATGAATTACAGTATCTTTTCTTCTGTGATGGGAAGATCTTTAAGAAGGGCTGAATGTAATAACAGGCAAAATGGTATTTCAGTACTTAAGTTTAGCCCAAATGTATTATTTATTTATTCCAGACATAGATACATTTAAACTTCATATTGTCGCCCCACATTCTCATTTCTTCGTAAATGCTATATAGATTCATATACTTACATTTTTTCACCGTTAACTCATTTCAAGCATAGGTTGTCTACGAAGAGAAACTCATTAACATATTAATATAGAGTTTAGTGTACTCTAATGTTTCATCATAAAAAGTCTCAATGCTAAATTTACATGATGTGTTGGAATGAGCGACATTACTTTCGAAGTGAAAACAGGTGTACGACAGGGTAGCCCCTTGTCAACCATTCTATTTTTAACTGTCACATATTGGGTGATGCGCCAGTCTCACGGGTTGCCTCCCCTATGCTCTGCACTGATGGTCCAACAATGGTCAACACCTAGAGTATCTAATGTGGGTCTTCAAAGGTATCTACCTGTGACGGTATTGCCTCCCCTGCTTTGCAGTAGTGGTCCAACGGTGGCCAAAACTCAAGAGTATATATTAAAGGCTTCAATGGAGTCTATCTTTACACAAGATTACTCTTGGCAGAAATGTAGATAGAAGAGTAGTAAAGCTTCTATCACATGGGAGTCCTCACAAGATATTCAGATAAGCGAAAACAATGCTGGCTGTTGCTGAACACGTTAATTCTGTAATCTACCAACAACTTTTATGAAGAATTTAAGCAATGGTTTATTCTAGCTCGTTAAGCCCCCACCCCTGAGTTAATCAGTGGAATTATTATTATAATATAGCTCTGTTTATAGTGTGTGTTTAGTAACTTTGACTGAGACAAACATGTAGTTCATTTTAAAATTATTGAATCGAAGTTAAATTGGAATAATTACAAATAACAAAATTTAATAATCACTTTAAGTTTAACAGTTTAAAAGAAAGGAATAATAGTCAAATACAAAATACAATTTTCATCACTCGGGTAATGGTTTTTTTATAAGAAGTTCAAGTGGCAGAATACTGGTTAACTTAGCTGCCAGTGACGATTATGATCCTCCTTCTCCTGATGAGTTGGTTTTCTGTACACTGAGTTCACTCGTCTCTGGTCAAGGTTCGTAGGGTGAAGCTCGTTTCCCAGGAAAGTCTAGGAGAGTCTTCAAAGCTGGTATTCCGTCTTAAAGCGTAACCACTCGTCCCTTCTTGTCCCAGAAATGGTCTTTTTTACCAATCTTGGCTGACAGACGTTTTTTTTTCCAGAGGACTTAAAAAAAAGCACTGGAAGATGCTTTTTTTTCCCATGTACTGGGGGTCATTAATTTTAACTTCAATTCCCACTGATTCCATGTCTTTCTTCAGTTTCCTAGTCCCGGTGTTCTTTATTAAAATTTAGAGATTTCCACTGCTTTGTAAGTCTTATTTGGTTATCCAATAAAAGGTCCGGTTAACAAAATGAATTATGAATCTAATCTTCACTCTGGCGAGGTCTGATGTTGTCTTGGCGAGCGTGAAATTCACAGTGAAAAAAACAAACTGCGAAATGGTCAGATATATTCCCTCCTTTCCACGCCTTCGTTTGTTATGGAGTAAATAAACGCTCTAATCATATTGAAACAGGTCCGGTGTGGTACATTCAAAATATTTCCGACATGACGTAGTGTTCAGAAGGAGTTCCGATACGTTTTTTGTCCGGTCCTATACGGTCAGAATCCTAAGTCTATTCTTTCCTGGCTTAAGTTCGAGCTGTCTCTTTGACGATTCTGGGAGGCAGTGTGTTTTAGCCTCCGAATTTTCTAGGTCTCCCATATACGGTAATATAATGTCCGATGCCCTTGTGTAAAAACTTACAGACAGATCGGGGAATACAAAAGACAACATGTGTAAGCTGTAATACTTATTACTTTATTAGAAAAAAATGTTGTCATAACAAGTCGGCCCAGAAGCGATTATGTCACACTTGTCTGCACACATGTGTCAAACAGACTGTAATCTCGTTATCTGTCGTATGAGTACGCAAAACTCCGTGTCTGCCCATCTGGGTTACCAAGCGAGTCGTCTTCTCAGCGGTTCAATCTAAACACGCCGGCGACTATCTTATCTCAGTTGCTCACCGCAAGCCAGGATGATAGGGTAACAAACGGGTGACATCACAGAGAAGAGTGTCGAATGATTTGATCTTCTTCTTCTTCTCGTTCGCTGTTGTTTAGAAATGTCTACACAAGAAGTCCGGTTCTCTGGATGTATGTTGCTGTGGTTGAAAGTTAATGATTTGATAAAATCCAATATCTGCTACTTAGCAGAAAATAACGACGAAAGAAAGGAAAGTGCGATACTTGAGAGCACATAATACAAATCAGTACCACAAATGTACCGATACTGACGGAGAGAAACAAAGATCGATTAGAGCCGCCCAGTTTTGTCACATTACCCTCGCACAAGATTACTCTTGGCAGAGTTGCGGATAGGAGGATAATGATGTTTCTACCTTGAGGGAGTGTTCAAAAGATATTTCAGAAGTCAAGAACAATTCTGAATGTGTCTTTGCAATGTTAACTTGTATCTGCCCTCCGCCTTTTGTGAAGAGGTATTATATAATTAATTTAGCTCGCACAAGCCCACAACTGAATTAACAGTACAATTCTTCTAATTGGCTCCCTCTCTCTCTCTCTCTCTCTCTCTCTCTCTCTCTCTCTCTCTCTGATATATATATATATTAAAGATACTGATTTATACGTGTGCATTTCTCTCTGTAATAACTAAATCAACTATGAATTTGTAAGACAACATATAACAAATTTAATGATCAATTACTTTTGAACAAATGTAAATAAATAAGAGCTGACGATTAATAAAATGTAGGTGTATTCATCGAAAAGATGTCGGCTTTTGAATAGCTTAATGTGGAAACTAAAAACAAAGTTCTTCTGTATTTGGCCTGCTAGAAATGTCACTTAGCTGCCAAAACGCTGAAGTGATGATGCTGCTGCTTCCGTCATTTCGTCTCTGTGGCAAGGGCACGTCTCCAGATCAATTCAAGAGGTAACCTCTTCTGGTCAAGGCAGGTATCTTCACACCACGTGGAACGTAGGTTTCCAGTGTCGATAACAAGCTTTGAACCACAGAATATTTGTACAGCTGGCATCGTAGAGAAGCACCTCAGATGGTCTCTTTGAATCGTACTACAAACGTTAGAGGAAATGAAAACAAAACCTCAGCTAAGTCTTTGCTTTCCTGATATTAATCAGCCGCCTTTCCCGCTGCCCGTCAACCGATTCATTTTTCTGAATTTGTTAATCTCACTGTGCGTACATCATATAACTCATAGGATATGATGAAAAATCACGATTCTTTTAGTTTAAATTCATTGACAATAGGCGATTGGACAGCGGCAAGTGCAATGACTTATTCCTGGATAAACATATTTAAGTGTAGATACACTTATTACAAATAATAGTATATATATATATATATATATATATATATATATATATATATATATATATATATATATATATATATATATATATATATATATATATATATATATATATATATATATATATATACAGTAGAACTCCATTTATCCGAACCCCAATTATCCGAACATCCAATTATCCGAACACTTTTTCCAGAAAAAAAAAAAATCAGTCTCCACCAGTCACGTTAGACTACAGTTCTGAATCTTTTGATGCGGCAAGCTTCAAATGTGTGCGAACAATTTGTAGACAATGAGATGGGCTAATGGACGGTCGCTTACGTACATGAAGTCAGTTAGATCATAAAGTCCGTTAATATCTGGTTTACCAATCCAGTGTACGTGTGATTTCTAGGCAGAACACTGGCTAAACAGACAGTTCAACTTAAAATAATTGTGTCTGCTACTACAGCAGAATAATTTTGGTGTACACGTATTTCTCTGTGCGACCTGGCATCTTCCAGTAGGCCTAAAGCATATAAAAGGAACCGCAATGTTTTGTCAATTGAAACGAAAACAGAAATTATCAAGAGACTAGGAAAAGGTGAAACTGTGTCTTCATTTGCGAGGATTTTCAATGTTGAGAAAGCTACCGTCTCTGACATCAAAAGTAACAAGGATAAAATTATGAGTTTTGCATCGAAATTGGATAGTGAAAATGGGTCGAAGAAACATAAAACCATGAGAAATGCGAAAGATGTGAAATTGGAAGAGGCTTTGTATATATGGTTTGTGCAAAGAAGAAGCAAAGGGGAACCTATCTCTGGCTCTCTATTGTGTGAAAAGGCACTTCAGTTCAACAGTCAACTTGACGGTCCTCCTGACTTTAAGGCTAGCCAGGGATGGTTAAGAAACTTTAAATCTCGTCATGGCATACGAGAATTGGAGATTCAAGGGGAATCTTCATCTAGCGATGCAACTGCCGCTGAAAATTTTAAAGAAACATTCTTGGCTTTTTTGGAAGAAGAAGGTTATTTACTCGATGATGTGTATAATGCCGATGAGACTGGCTTATACTGGAAATCATTGCCTCAAAAATCACTTGCATCTCAGCGCGAAGCAGCTGCCCCTGGGTTTAAAAAGTGCAAAGAGAGAGTAACAATTTTGGTAGCCGCGAATGCCAGTGGAAGTCATCGTTTACCGGTGCTAATGATCGGCAAAGCCAAAAAACACGTTGTTTAAAGAATGTGACATGTCTCCCATTGTGCTACAAAGCACAGAAGAGTGCTTGGATGAATAGTGAAATATTTCTTGATTGGTATATGTTACGTGCAGTCTTTGATATCTTACAATATTATACATTGGTATACTTGTTATGTTCGCAAATATTTTGTAAACAAAATAGTGCTTAAGGAAAAGTCATTATTGAGTTACTTCCCTTGAAAGTTGTGTCGGCTCTTTCGATCGAACTCCGCGGATGAGTCCAGTTTTCTGCGATTTATTCTTTGTTTGGGTAGTAATAGATTGTTCTTGCTTCAGAATATCTATGGCCTGAATTTATGTGTATTGTTTGTCTGAGTAGGACGAGTCTGTCTTATATCTGTATATCTTTACATATCTAAGTCGAACTATATGTTCTGTTGTCTCTAGGGAGGTCAAAGGCTATTCGGCGGATGTGTCGCTAGAGTGTGGTGTGATTTGGCTTCGTCCTGATAGGGACTGTTTTTTCTATGTCGGCTTGTCGCCGGGGAAAAAGTGATCTCAGTATTTGTGGGGAAAGTGATAGTCGTCTAGACCTATCGTGTATGCTTTACCCCAGTGTTTATTCGTATTGCCAAGGAATGGCAGAATCATATTTCTAATACCAAGGTAATAATAGATACTCTTATGAACTCTCGTACGAAGCCACCATTTTCGATAGGTACGATTTGAATGTCTAAGAGAATATATTTGACTCGATGAAAACGACTTCGATTCCTAGCAGCACTATACCCTGTAGAATGCAGTCAATTGTTCATGACCAAATCTACAGAGCAATGAAAGATTTAATGAATGACTAACTTTAGGACAGATTCATTATCTGTATCCAAACGTGAGTGACAGCTCACGAGTGAAGCCATCTTGGAACCAAAAACATGTAGTGACTTTCAAGAAGAGAAAAGGGATGCCCGTATTATCGCTTGATTAGTCCAGAGATCACTGCTACACATGAGAACCCATTGCTAGCGGTTCAATATTATTATATGAAAAAAACTGTGCTGAACCTTATGTTAAAGAATCTTCGCTAGACGAGATGAGGTAGAAGCCATCTTGGATATTGTTTATAATCTGACGTGCTTTGTCAGTAAACTCAGTTGATATATATATGGGCAATACTGAATGCTTGGCTACTGACAGTCCATTATAATATTATTCGACATGAGTGCCCATGTAACATAACATTGCAAGACCAGTTATCCACTGTACCATGATGTATTATGCCAACCTGTGATTTGTCACTATCTGTGCTGTCGAGTGTGTACGTCCAATTAAACTTTAGTAAAGGTACACAGTCGTTGGTGTCGATGACTTCCAGCCATACATGAGTGTGAGAAAAGAACATTTGTCAACACCACGAACTCTTCCTATCATTCGCACATTATACACTCCATCTATGTCTACACACCACTGCGTAGGTCAAGTTGACATTCCATACTCGAACCACGAGCAACACAACAACACAGTATTTAACTCTGGTGATGTTCGAGCGAGCTTCAGATTTCTCAGCATGTCTCTTGCTCAGGGCAAGGGTCTTGTATTAAGAGTTTATCAACTGATGATGATGATGTCTGCTTCCATCCACTTATATTTATCTTTTGGTGGACATCATTAACGGGAAAAAAGCAGGACTTATCAACTGGTGGACCAGCTTTCTGGGTTTGACCTCGCAGAAGTTCAGAAGTCAACAGATTACCGATACCAGACCGTTTCCTGTGGCTGATACGACATACTTGCAGTATTGGTTTGCTATTTGTCAACACTTTGTCACGTGACCTGTCAAGTGAATGCAGTATGTAGGTCAGCGTTGTTGACAATTTTTACATTAGACATTACAGAGTTTCACAGAACAGTTGGATCAATTCTTGTCAATATTAACAGGAAGACAGTATTAGTGAACTAAGAAGTCCTATTTTCATCGATGGATCTTCTTGTTTTCTATATATGAACTTTAATATTTAAGGCCAGAATGTTTAATTGAATAAAGTGGCAGTTTGTTTATTTTCATAAAAATAACTTTGCCATTACTGTAAAACTGAGCCTATTTTGCAACACATACTATCATACACATAATTTATATATATTTATGTTTACATGTTATTTGTTTGTATAGTATGTTAGTTTCTATGTCAGCGGGTTGTGTTTAAGGTTGGGCGGCGTCCTCACAACAGAATATCCCACGTCATAGAGGGTCCGTTGTGGGCGTTTTCTATAGGTGCAATTTTCTTGATTGAAAATTTGCTGCGACAACTGTTGCTTTTGTGTTAGCTGTGAAGACTGTAATTATTGTTATTTTTGTAATATTTCTTTGTTCTTTAGTTTTGTTTTGATTTGTTTGTAATTTGTTGGTCTAACCTTTTCTATCTTTCTGTTCTATTCACAATTTATATTCATATACTGTGACGTCATTTGTGTTGTTATTCTTTGCAGATTCAGTGATTATTTTCATTGATTTCCCTATTTGATTTATTTTGATTTCTGCAAACGTTCTTGTATTGTCAGTCCTATTTGTACTTTATGTATTCTGTTGGTTGACATATGTTTTATATAGGTATATTTCATAAGACACAATTGCCTGTGCACTGCACTTGGATTATGGTATAAACCAGTACCTGATTATTATTACTATTATACAAGACCTTATTAAGGCTTGTGACCCACAGATATTGGGATAGTATACTGATTAATCAAGTCATTAAGAACTTGTGGTATTATTATTGGTTCAGGTGATTAGTATTATTGTTAGACATCATGTCTACATTAGAATACTTCATTACACAAGGGAAAGCCCTTGATAAGACTGGTCAACAATTAGAACAATGGGCTGTTGCTCAATATGACAAAGCATTAGCTGCAGAAGAGAAAAAAGCTGCTGCAGAAGAAAGAAAAGCTATGGCTGAAGAGAAAAGATTAGAAAGAGAAGCTGAGGCTGCTGCTGAACAAAAGAAATTGCAGATGCAGGTGGAGGAAAGGAGATTTGAAGCTGAACAAAAAAAATTAGAAAGAGAAGCTGCTGCTGAACAAAAAAGATTAGACAGTGAAGCTGAACAAAAAAGATTAGACAGTGAAGCTGAACAAAAAAGATTAGACAGGGAAGCTGAACAAAAAAAATTAGAAAGAGAAGCTGCTGCTGAACAAAAAAGATTAGACAGAGAGGCTGAAGAAAAAAAAAGCAATAAGAGAACATGAATTTGAGTTGGAGAAATTGAGATTGACAAGTATGAGTAATGTTAATCAGGCATCTAGTGGTAATGGTAAACCTTCTACTTACAAGGTTAAGGTTCCACCGTTCAATCAGTCCAGTGACGATATTACATTCTGGCTGGATAGATTTGAACGTTCTTGTCGTACACATAATGTGGATAAATCACAATACGCTAATCAATTAGCAGAAAACTTGAAAGGTGAATCTTTGACTAGATTATGCCTTGTAGCAGAAGCAGATAAGGATAATTATGATGTCATTAGGGCGGCTTTGATAAAAAAATATCAGCTAAGTGAGGAAGGCTATCGCCTTTTATTTAAAACGATGGTGCCTGAGACGGGTGTAGAATTCTCAGAATTCACTGCAAAGGCACGTCTCACAGTTGATCGTTGGATTGAGCTTTCCAAAACAGAAAAAACGTATGAAGGACTTATGGATTTGTTGCTCAGAGATAAGATTATGTCATGTGTTAACAAACCCTTCCTCGAATTTATACATGAGCGTAAACCCAAATCTCTAAAAGAAATGGAAGAATATTGTTCCCAATATGTCACTGCACACCCCGACGTGACTTTTGGCAACACTAAGATTAAGGAGAGTATGCCAGTTGCTTCAGCAACACCATACAATCCCAATTATTCACACAGATTTCAGGGACCTCAAAACAGATTTGATAAAAAAGGTAACCATAATAGTTATCAAAACCAAGGTAACCAATCATTTCAGGGTTCTTCTTCAAAGAACTGGAGACGACCTGATAGCTCTCGACACAGGGGTGGTCATAATTATAGGAATTTCCGTAGAGGAAGTAATTATAGAAACTATCAGGGTTATCCGTCTTGGAGTCAACAAGATCATAATTACAGAGATACTCATTATAATGAATATGATAATGGTAACCAAGGGAACTATGACTCAAACCCAAATAGGGGTTACAATAGAGGTAACAATAACTACAGAGGTGATAATAACCGAGGTAGATCTCAAAACAAAAGACATAAACCACATTTTCAGGCAAACTCTGTACAACAAGAGTCCCATGAAGCCTATAAACAGAGTAAAGATAATAATGATGCTAGTAATATGGCATGTGCCGCTTTTGATTTTGGGAGAGCATCTCAGTGCCCCCAATGCAAAACGTTATTTGAGCCAACCACAGTGTCTACTTTAAGCTGTGGCCATCCTCTTCCTGCTCTTCCGGCATCAGTCGCGCATGATGGAAGAGGTTCTCTTGTCTTACATAAGGGTTTAGTGAATAACAATCCAGTCTCTGTGCTATTTGATTCTGGATGCACCACAATTGGTGTTAGGCAGTCACTCGTAGATCCTTCCCGCGCCACTGGACAAGTAGTCAAATGTGTAACATTTGGCGGCACATTAGAGAAATACTCTACTGCTATCATTAGGATTGCTACTCCTTTCTTTACAGGAGATGTACACGCATGTCTTCTTCCGAATCCGATCGCTGACCTCATCATCGGTCGCATTCATGGAGTCAAGGAATGCACTCCGCAACAAATTTCCACGTGGGAAAGGCAAAACATGCAGATTGCTAACGCTGTAGTCACTAGAGCTCAGGCTCTTAATATGCCTCAAACTTCATCTACTGAAGATAATGAAGTGCATAACCAAGATAATCCCTTGGTAATTTCTCGTGACTCGTTTATAAAACAGCAAGAAGATGATCCCACTCTGAAGAAATTCTTCATTCTTGCAACTAAAGGTGATCCGAATAAAGACACAAGTCGTAAATCGTGGATTACAAAGAAGAATGGCGTACTTGTACGTATGGTTCAAGACTCCATTACGTCAAGTCATTCTCAAATCCTGGTTCCCAAGAATTTGAGAGTTAAAATTTTGCAGCACGCTCACGACTCTCAGTGTGCTGGACACATGGGTTTTTCCCGTACTAAGTCAAGAGTCCTTGCGGCTTTCTTTTGGCCATTGGTAAACAAGGACATACGGATTTATTGTCGATCTTGTAAAGTATGTCAGGAAGTTAAATCCAAAGGTCCACGGCATGCTGCACCCATTCAGGCGGCGGACATTCCTATTCGGCCGTTCCAAAAAATGGCCATAGACATAATTGGTCCATTTAAGATCAAGTCTGCCAGAGGACATCAGTTTATCTTGACGTGTGTTGATATGTGCACACGTTGGCCAGAGGCTATTCCTCTGAAGAGCATTACTACTGCTGATATTGCAGATGCTCTTTGGCTTATATTTTCTCGTCTGGGGTTCCCCGGAGAAATATTGTCAGACCATGGCACCCAACTAATATCAGATACCATGTCTCAAGTAATGTCTACTCTGCAGATAGATAGATCTTTAAGTAGTATCTACCATCCAATGTCTAATGGTATGGTCGAACGCCTTAATAGAACACTTAAAAACTTACTGGGGAAGATAACTGAGGATCATCCTCAAGACTGGGACAGAGTTTTACCTGCGGCCCTCTTCGCTTACAGAGAGGTACCCAATGAACATACGGGATTTTCTCCCTTTGAACTCGTCTTTGGCGCGCGTCCGCGTGGCCCTATGTCGTTGCTTCACGATCTCATAACATCTGACAATATTGACGATGACACAAAGTCATCCTATGAATATGTCATCGCGTTGAGACAAAAAAATTATCGAAGCATGCAAATTAGCAACTTCTTCTTCTGAATTTGCGAAACAGAAGGCAAGGCAATTTGCCAATAAGAAGAGATGCTTACGACAACTTTGTCCTGGTGACAAAGCATTTGTATTACTACCTTGTAGGGAAAACAGATTACTTATTTCTTGGAAAGGTCCGTACGATATAATATCGAAAATTTCCGATGTCGACTATATTGTCGATATTGATGGGAAGCATAAAACCTTCCACATCAATATGCTTACTGAATTCCATGAACGTCCGGATTATTTGCAACCCATTTTCCAAGCAACGGACAATTCTCCAGTACAACATGGTCATTACTCATCACTGTCCGTGATACAGGATGAGGAAACAATTTTTTCAGATGTAAATCTTCCTCTTCCAATGATCCCACTTCATTCTAGTGAATCATGGAAGAACGTTACTGTCTCTCCTGATTTGTCTCTAGGAGAACAGCGACAAGTTTCAACTATGTTGCAAACATTTCAGGATGTACTCACTGACATCCCTGGACAAACGCATGTCATTGAACATGACATTGTTCTAACTGACCATACTCCTATTAGGGTTAGACCTTATCCTATACCTATACATTTTCAAGCACAGGTCGAGAAAGAGTTGGATGAGATGATAGATTTGAAAATAATCGAACCATCCACCTCTGCATATTCTTCGCCGATGGTTATTGTGCGTAAAAAAGACAATAACATACGTCTTTGCGTTGACTATCGAAAATTGAATCAAGTAACGAAGTTCGATGCCGAACCTATGCCTTTACTGGAAGAGCTACTTACTCGACTCTCCAAATCTCATTTTTTCACTAAACTTGATTTGTCTAAAGGATATTGGCAAGTTCCTTTATCTGAACGCGCCAAACCTCTCACGGCTTTTTCAACACCTAGAGGTTTGTTCCAATGGAATTTTATGCCTTTCGGTCTTATGAACGCACCAGCTACATTCGTACGCATGATGCGCCGAATCCTATCTTATCGGTCAGATGTCATTGCATATCTAGACGACATCTGTCTTTTCAGCGATACTTGGGAAGATCACTATTCAGGGTTAGATGAATTGCTGTCTACTTTGCGTGAGCACAACCTGACAGCGAAACCCTCTAAAGCCTATATTGGTTTTAGCGAAATTTCTTTCCTAGGCCACCGAGTTGGTCATGGTTTCCTAAAGACAGAGGACCATAATACTAGTAAGATACTTAACATCTCAATCCCTAAGACTAAAAAACAGGTGAGAAGTCTGTTAGGTCTTATTCAATTTTATGGCAGATTCATTCAGAATCTATCCTCTATCATGGCACCTCTTTCAACACTTCTAAAGAAAGGTTCGCCTAATGTGGTCCACTGGTCTCAGGAATGCCAATGCTCTCTGGATAAGATTAAAACACTGTTTTCAACACCACCTATTTTAGTGCTACCCACTAAAGATAAGACATTCGTTCTTCGTAGTGACGCTTCATCCACTGGGATTGGAGCGGCACTAATGCAAGAGTACTCTGGAACTCTGCATCCTGTAATGTATATTTCCAGAAAACTTAATGCGGCAGAAAGGAATTATTCGGTTTTAGACCGTGAGCTATTAGCTATGGTTTGGTCGATCCTCAAACTACAGAGATTCCTTCTAGGCGCACATTTCATAGTAGAAACCGACCAAAAAGCTCTTACTGCTATACAGAGTAAGAATTTGAAGAGCTCGAGGTCTACTCGATATGCAATTGCTCTTCAACCTTTTCATTTCTCTGTGCGAGCTATTCGTGGATCAGATAATGTGATGGCAGACATTCTGTCAAGATGCCCACATGATTCCACATAACTATTAGGGCTTAGACTTCTTGATATGTCTAGTTCTATAGTAGTTCCTTTTCTATATCATGATAGATACACATTCGTAATTTAATAATATAATGATTGTATCACTACATAGCGGTTCATTGATGTTTATTCACCGCTGTGCTTTGATGATTTTTTCTTCATAAATCATAAATTTAAGATATCTAATACGAAATGATGATATGAATTTTTTAGGCATTGTGTAATTGCCAGAATTGTATTATACTTTGATGACACCTTCCTGGAAAAATATACTTGTAGAGAAATAATTTCTCTCAGTTTATGAGACACATTCTCACCAGTCGCTCCATAAGTCGACTTAGCCTCATATTAGGCGTTATAGGTATTCCTGATATTTTCATCTGCGCATTATTCATGCGTTGTGAGCCTATTGTACGTTGCTCCTAGATGTATTTCAAAAAAAAAAAAAAGTTCCATTTTTTTTTTCCCGGGAGGTGTGGTAAGACTGTTACGTGCAGTCTTTGATATCTTACAATATTATACATTGGTATACTTGTTATGTTCGCAAATATTTTGTAAACAAAATAGTGCTTAAGGAAAAGTCATTATTGAGTTACTTCCCTTGAAAGTTGTGTCGGCTCTTTCGATCGAACTCCGCGGATGATCCAGTTTTCTGCGATTTATTCTTTGTTTGGGTAGTAATAGATTGTTCTTGCTTCAGAATATCTATGGCCTGAATTTATGTGTATTGTTTGTCTGAGTAGGACGAGTCTGTCTTATATCTGTATATCTTTACATATCTAAGTCGAACTATATGTTCTGTTGTCTCTAGAGAGGTCAAAGGCTATTCGGCGGATGTGTCGCTAGAGTGTGGTGTGATTTGGCTTCGTCCTGATAGGGACTGTGTTTTCTATGTCGGCTTGTCGCCGGGGAAAAAGTGATCTCAGTATTTGTGGGGAAAGTGATAGTCGTCTAGACCTATCGTGTATGCTTTACCCCAGTGTTTATTCGTATTGCCAAGGAATGGCAGAATCATATTTCTGATACCAAGGTAATAATAGATACTCTTATGAACTCTCGTACGAAGCCACCATTTTCGATAGGTACGATTTGAATGTCTAAGAGAATATATTTGACTCGATGAAAACGACTTCGATTCCTAGCAGCACTATACCCTGTAGAATGCAGTCAATTGTTCATGACCAAATCTACAGAGCAATGAAAGATTTAATGAATGACTAACTTTAGGACAGATTCATTATCTGTATCCAAACGTGAGTGACAGCTCACGAGTGAAGCCATCTTGGAACCAAAACATGTAGTGACTTTCAAGAAGAGAAAAGGGATGCCCGTATTATCGCTTGATTAGTCCAGAGATCACTGCTACACATGAGAACCCATTGCTAGCGGTTCAATATTATTATATGAAAAAACTGTGCTGAACCTTATGTTAAAGAATCTTCGCTAGACGAGATGAGGTAGAAGCCATCTTGGATATTGTTTATAATCTGACGTGCTTTGTCAGTAAACTCAGTTGATATATATATATGGGCAATACTGAATGCTTGGCTACTGACAGTCCATTATAATATTATTCTACATGAGTGCCCATGTAACATAACATTGCAAGACCAGTTATCCACTGTACCATGATGTATTATGCCAACCTGTGATTTGTCACTATCTGTGCTGTCGAGTGTGTACGTCCAATTAAACTTTAGTAAAGGTACACAGTCGTTGGTGTCGATGACTTCCAGCCATACATGAGTGTGAGAAAAGAACATTTGTCAACACCACGAACTCTTCCTATCATTCGCACATTATACACTCCATCTACGTCTACACACCACTGCGTAGGTCAAGTTGACATTCCATACTCGAACCACGAGCAACACAACAACACAGTATTTAACTCTGGTGATGTTCGAGCGAGCTTCAGATTTCTCAGCATGTCTCTTGCTCAGGGCAAGGGTCTTGTATTAAGAGTTTATCAACTGATGATGATGATGTCTGCTTCCATCCACTTATATTTATCTTTTGGTGGACATCATTAACGGGAATAAATAGAGGACTTTATCAGTATACAAATCAGTTCATCCCAAATGTGAAGAGGTTGAAAGAACAAGAAAAGAAAACTGGAAAAGTAATTCTTCTACTGGACAATGCACCATCTCATCCAGAGACGGATACATTGAATGCAGTTGATGCAAATTTTAAAGTAATTTTTCTGCTTCCCAATGTAACAGCACTGATTCAACCAATGGATCAGGGTGTTATAGCAAAGCTTAAAGAGATGTACAAGAAGGAAGTCCTGCGTCGTTTATTGTTGGCTGAAGATGAAGAAAGTGTGGTGGCGTTTTCAAAAAAAGCTTAATCTCAAAGACTGCTGCTATATGTAAGCTGATGCTTGGACCACCCTGTCACAAGATAATCTCAACAAGGCTTGGAATAGATTGCTTGGGAAAAAAGGAGGAAATGAAACTACTGCAGTGGACACAAATGATGATTGTATAAATGAAGTTGTGGAACTGTTTCAAGCAATGCCCGGATTTTCGGACTGTGACAAAGATGATGCACACATGTGGCTAGAAGATGATAATGATTCTGGTTTTCAGTTTTTGAATGACGAAGAAATTTTGTCTTTTGTGCAAGAAGAAAACCAAATACATGTAGTGACCGATGATGAAGACTCCTCAGAAGTACATGATGTACTTGTAGATTATGAAGAAAACCCAAAACGTCGACCAAGTCCTGAAGAGGCCTTTATAGCACTAGAAACAGCGATGGCTTGGTACGAGCAAGAAGATGACAGCTGTCCTACACAGCTTCTGCTGTTGAAGAGAATGCGGGACTTAGCAGCCAAAAGCAGACTATCCAGTTTGGCGCAAAAGAGGATTCCTCATTATTTTAAATAGTGGGCTACATCTGTGCAAGTACATGTATACGTAAGTTGCGCCTGGTTTTGAATTGTTTGTAATGTTATTTTGAAAACATTTCTCTTTCTTAACAAAAATAATTAATACAAGTAGTACATGCACTGCAGTGTAATGAAAGATTTTGGTGATACAGTGATCTAATACAGTGTGGGTATTATTATTACAGTACAAGTAAATATGTTTTATAGTGTATTTTCCTTGTGATTGTTAATTATTTTTAGAAATATGTGTACATGTACTCGATACATCATGTAATCCAATTATCCGAACATTTGATTATCCGAACGATGCTCGGTCCCATGGGGTTCGGATAAATGGAGTTCTACTGTATATATATATATATATATATATATATATATATATATATATATATATATATATATATATATATATATATATATATATATATATATATATATATATATATATATATATATATATATATTTATATATATATATATATATATATATATATATATATATATATATATATATATATATATATATATGATGTCATCATCATCCAATCCCTGCTCCCTGGGATTCTATGGTTATCTCTGCATTTAGTTCCCTGTGAGAACTAACACGAAGCAATCACCAGCGCTTTGCTGTGGTGGTTCATGAATATATCCTTTTCACATGCTGAGGTTGCCAGCCTCGTATGGACCTGTATAAACATCAGCACGTTCAGACATGTCAAATTCAAAGTATAAAATATATGTTTCAACTTACCCCAACTAGTTGGGAACACTACACTTCTTGCTCAGTTGAATAGTCTTGGCAACTTGATAAAGATGCTTCGTACACGCGTCAAAGGTTTTATTTCTAGTTAGAGTTCCTCTATGAATTTCGTGAGTAGGTCTTATAAGAGTCCGGTTTCCGTATTAGAGGATAGGTTTTCCTTGATGTAGTGTTCAGAAAGAGTTCAGATACGTTTTTTGTCCGGTCCTATACGGTCAGAATCCTAAGTCTATTCTTTCCTGGCTTCAGTTCGAGCTGTCTCTTTGACGATTCTGGGAGGCAGTGTGTTTTGGCCTCCGAATTTTCTAGGTTATATTGCCGTTTTCCTGCCCACGCTTCCACCTGGTGTTTCCAACAAAACTTCCAATCAGAATAACTGTTTTTTCTGACTCTCCTGTGATTTAATCCATGAGTAGAATTTAGTGGGTCGGGGTTGTCAGTTATTTACTTTCCCCCAACGTAGATTAAAGTATCATTTTAAAATTTAAACACATGACCTCATCTCCATTACATAACCCGATTTCTTCCGTCCCTCCTATATAATCTTTAAATTAGGATTTGTAACCTGGCCTGCAGATAGTGGCATCGCTAATGTTGTCTACGCAGATGGGTTTCTCTGTAATAATTACACAGACAACGTCTGGACAGAAGGGATTAAGCAATTATCACCTGCACTTTTCTGGTCCTTAGAAGGACAAGCTGCGACATATCGAAGACAACATCTGTCTTCCTTTTGTATTCTCCGCCACAGTGACTGAACGCTTTTGTAGCGAACAGTGCCCATAGATTATCGTTTTCACTGTTACCGTCGGAAGTCGGTCTGGTTTAACAACGTAAGCGATTACAATTAATCCTTAAAGATGGTCAACTAGCCGTGAAATAACACTATCGAAGTATGAACAGAAGTCAACAAACCTAAAGCGCTGCGATGGGGCAGGTTTATGTGCGAAAAATGAAGAAATAAATTGAGAAAGTAGGAGGGAAAGAAGGGGAGTAAACGGATACAACCAAAAGTTCATTCGAGCCAGACAACAGAGGATAACCCTAGAGGAATAATATGGACAACGTTCACCACACTGGAAGATCTAGAATACACAGTCGAAATTGCACTACTCTCACATTCACATCAGAACATCCAAGAAATAACAGACAGACTGAATAAATATAGCTAACAAGTCTGACTCAACATCAGCCTGAAGAAGACGGACGTCATGACACTCATGTAATAAATTCTGAGCGCATAAAAATAATTAACCAAAAGTTGGAGCAAACAGACACATTTACATATCCAGGAAGCATAGTAACTGTGACGAAATGGACGACCTCTATCGATCTTTGGTTCTCTCCGGCAGTATCAGTACATTTGTGGTACTGATTTTTATTATGTGCTGTCAATTATCGCACTTTTCTTTCTTTCTTCTTTATTTTTCTGCTAAGTAGCAGATATTTGATTTTATCAAATCACCCTGTAGCTGATAAATATCATTTGCAAGGAGCGACTGATATGATACATCACATTTGCTTGCCGCTACCCAGATTTGTGGTTATAGAAGCGGCAGATTAAAACGTACATCGGTCAGCTCTATCGGCTTAAATCCCCGAGAAGACACGGAGTTTGCGCACTCATACGACAGACAACGAGATTACTGTGTGACACATGTGGGCAGACAAGAGTGATATAATCGCTTCTTGTCACTTGGTTAAAAGTAATCATGGATCATTACATTTTAGACAATATGAGTTTACACATGTGTTTATGAGAGTGTATGCAAGACATCATATTACCATATATGGGAGACGTGACCTTTTGCAAAATGTTTCCATGTAGGAAATATTTTGAAAATGCCACAAACGACCTGTTTGAAATGATTGGATCTTTCTGATTAGATTCATAACAACATTGAGGGGAATATAGCCTGACCATTTTGCAGTTTTAACTCACTGTGATTTTCAAGCTCGCCAAGACATCAGACCTCGCCAGAGTGAAGAATAGATTCATAATTCCTATTTTTTAACCGGACCTTTTATTGGAGAAGCAGATAAGACTTACAAAGCACAGGAAATCTTTTTCAAATTTTAATAAGGAACACCGGGACTAGGAAACTGAAAAAACACGGAGTCAGAAGGGGCAATCTATTGTAAAATTAAAGACATCCCAGACGCGTGTAAGAGAACAATTCGTCTCTTTTATTCATCTGAGCAAACAAGTCTGTAGTCAGGATTTACTTATTGGTGGTACCAGCAGAAAGTACTATCTCTGGAACCCAGTGAAGGTAGAAGTGGACTGACGTTTTGCGAGACGCCTTCATAAGAGGGTCTTATAGACAGACGCAGAACCAACTTAGCCGCTACTCCTTGAACGTTCTGGGAACGTGCGCCCTGAACTTTGACCAGAGACGAGCGAGAGCAGAGTGGAAGGAACTGACCCAGCGGGAGAAGAAACTACCATTGGCAGCTAAGTGACAATATATGCTGCAAAAAGTGACCTCCTTTATTCATTTAAATCCCAATCAATTGATGAAACTTTTTTCCATAACTATTCAATTTATTTTCCAACTGTTAAACTTAAAATGATTATTAAATTTTGTTATTTGTAATGTTACAAATTTAACTTCGATTTAATCCTTTTAAATGTACTACATGTTTGTCTCAGTCAAATTTACTAAACACATACTCTAAACAGAGCTATATATACAGTATAATAATAATTCCACTGATTAACTCAGCAGTGGGGGCTTAACGGGCTAGAATAAACCATTGCAAAATTCTTAATAAAAGTGTCGGCAGATTATAGAATTAACGTGCCAGCTATGTTTTCGCTTATCTGAATATCGTGTGAAGACTCCCATGTGATAGAAGCTTTACTACTCTTCTATCTACATTTCTGCCAAGAGCAATCTTGTGTAAAGAATAGACTCAATTGAAGCCTATAATAGATGCTCTTGAGCTTTGGCCACTGTTGGATCACTACTGCAAAGCAGGGGAGGCAATACCGCTACAGTAACATAAGACGGCGGAACAAGCAAAGATATCAGTAACAGAATGAATAAAGCTAGAAAAGCCTTTGCGAATCCTAACAAAATTTGGACATCTTCTCAGTGCAGCACAAACACCAAAATAAGATTACACGACAGTTGCGTAATTTCTGTACTTTTGAATGGCACAAAGTGCTGGAGAGTAACAGAAAAGGAAATGTTCAAATTACCTTATTTCCACACAACATGCCTAAGGAAAATTCTTCGAATTATTTGGCCAGATACCATCTCCAACCAGGAACTGCTTACGTGGTGCAGTCAAAAAGGCATGCACACCATCATTGTGGTCCGACGCTGGAACTGGGTTCGCCACGTCCTCAGAAGTTACCCTGACACAATCACCAGAACTGCTTTGCTATGAACCCCAGAAGGACGGCGAAAGAGAAGCAGATCAAAGACAAACTGTCAAAGAACAGTAGAGGCTGAGATACAAAACATGAACCAGAGTTGGAGCACAGCACGAAGGCTGGCCATCGGCAGAATATCACGGCGCTATTTCGCAGTGCATCTTTTGTACGAAACGTCAGCCGGGCAACGCTGGGTATAGAAAACCGGCCAGTCTTTTGACTACCGGAAACCGGGAAATCAGGCGCGAAGGTAGTGAGAATCTAGCCATCGTCCTGGTCGGACGCGGATATTTCCCTTTTGCCCCCAAGTTAGCTGTGCCGTTCTGAATGCTTGCCATATTTCGGTCCTGGTGGATTATTACGTGGTTATTCTAGTGCAGTGTAGTGTTTAGATTGTATAACTTTCAGGCCGTAGATTTATAAGTTGACAATGATTTGAGTATTTCTTTGTCACAGTTTTGCCGCTCAAGGTGAGCGATAGTCATTGCAGTGTTTTGTCAGTATAAGTCGTACTGTGGTGTATGATGCTGATAGATTAAGCTGTTAAGGCAAGTTACATTGGCATTTCATTATGATATTGTATTTCATGCGTTTGTGGCCGTGTGAGGCCTGATTGTGTTGTGCTTAGTAATAAAGCGAAATTCCTGTTAAAGGTGTTGATTACTTATGTCAGCCATTGTTGTGTGGTCATACTCCTAGAGGAGATAGCTTAGTATTGTTATTATAAATCCACACTGCAGTGGTGCAACCATAGTGAATTGGTTCTTGACAACTGGGGACATCTTCTACACAGTTGCTCTGGCAATTGGGGAGCTCTTGTCCGATTCTTTAGAGGACATGGGGCCTATATTATAGATTATAGAGGGCTAGAAAGTTCTATGCACACAGATTGATAGAAGGTGATGGCAGCATTGTGTTCACTTCATCGTGTTTTCCAGTCTTTCTCGTTAGTGTGTTCTAGGTTTGTTGACAAACAGTAGCCGTGAACTGTTTACGTTCTGGTGGTGACCCGCTAGCGGGATTTGACCTAGATTGGAAATAGGGCACAGAGTAAGGTTGGAGTTGTCAGTACAGATAGTATTTGACAGTTATTGTGTTCGATACTGTTTTGGAAAGGTAATATTGTGCTAGGGTGTTAATTATTGATAGGAGCGGTGTCAAAAGTGATAGGGTAACGTTGCAGCTGGCGGCTGGCATCACAGTTTGAGATATTACAAGGCACACTTTGTAGCTTAGTGCTAGAAAGATGGTGAACCAGTCGGAGCAGCGGAGGTTAGTGTGACAGGTGTCGGCAGTTGGAACATTAACGATGTAGAGTAGAATATTTTGGCAATATTTGTCGGCAATATTTGGGCCCGAGTAACTGACTGTGGTGTCGTCAGGAGGGAGGAGTTCGTCAATATTGGTTGGTAATATTTGGGTTCGAGTACCTGACTGTGTGTGTTGGCAGAGGAATATAGATCTTCAAGATTGGTGGATATTAGGAGTATCAATAGTGGCGGTGGTATCTCAGGATGTGTGTAACTCCTCTTATCTGCATCTTGGTCTAGATCAACTTAACCCATGTTGGGTACGTAGCCAATCTGCAGTAGTGCCATTGCTCGTACTACTCTACCCACCTGGGGAACATAAATCTCTGCGCTCCTACCAATTTCTGTCATGATCATACCTTACCGATGTGCCTTTTCAGTGGGAGCCTACCCATGCCCTTTCGTGGTCCTAATAACTCTTGAAGGGAGGCCGGTTACCGAAGTCTGCTGATTTGAGTGGTCCTGGAATTTACTGTACTGAAGAGTGAAGATTGCTGAGTTCCTATCGTTCTTAAAGAGACGAAGTATCGAACTTTACGCTTAGATTATACGCATCACCGTGCCAAAAGACATTATTGTAGTATCTGGCACATAGACTTGTGAAGAAGTCTTGTTTTCTGGACATTATTGGATGTGCGGTCGTTATTCTTGCAGTGGACAGTGCTGCGATAACACCGTGTGGAACATTATTTTCGTTTTGATGTCTTCCAGTCTGTAAAGTCTAGTTCGGGCTGTTTCATCTACCATCATCTGTGTTTGAGGAGCTACGTGGAGGAGCATCGATGGATCGTCAGTTAAGTTATTGTTGTATATCTGTGTATGATCTGTTGTATTTATGTTTTTTTTTTGTTGTTTCTCCTTTAAATTCTGTTTTTCTTCCTTCAAAATTTTCTTTTCTGTCTATCATCCGGGTACAACGTATCTAACAGTCCGGTCTTCTAGAGTAGTGGGACATTTCTGTTGGGTTCGTGTTAGGTAAGCTTAAAGCAATAAGCTTTGTCCTGTTTCTACGTCTGTTTCTTGCGGTTTTCTTCTTGGTGTGTTGTTGTTTTTCTTTCCTTGTGTTTTGTTCTTTTCCTCGCTTTCTTTGTAGAAACTTAGTCTGCGTCTTTATATGGTGTTAGTTAGTTAGGTGGGATCTGTCACTCTAATTTCCTATCACTTGTTGTTATTCGTGTAATATACATAGTAAATCTATTGAGATGTTATAGTGTTATTATTGCTGATATGTTATTGAGTTTATTTTGGTTGGTATGATTTAGCTAGTGGCTAGAGAAGGAGATAGCTCTCAACACTTCACTGTTAAATGTAGTTGTTGTTTAGTTTGCTGTGTTTAATATTATATTTCTGAGTTCAAGGGTGGACGGGTGGCGAATTTAATTCTTCCTTTTCTTACTTGTGGGAAAAGATTGGATTAGACTGATTTCTTCTAGGGTGCGGCTGTGTATGTTTAGTGGTGGAGTCAGGCAGAAGGTTGACATATGGATGCGAGTCGTGGGCAATGACTACAACCCACAAAAGCCAGATCCAAACCTCAGAAATGAGGTATCTGAGGAAAGTGGTTGAAGTAACAAGAAGAGACATGGTCCGCAACCAGACGATCCGTCAAGGCCTAAAATCCCATCCGCTGCAGACCCAAATAGAACAGTCCCAACTAAGATGGTTTGGCCATGTCTGCAGAATGGGAGAAGATCGGCTACCACGACAAGCATGGGAAACAAAGAGCCAGGATCCAGACCTCCAGGACGACCCAGAGTCCGCTGGGAGGACAACATTAGACAATCTTTGAAGGACCGAGGACTAGAATGGAACCAGGCCAGGAAGAAGACAGCTGATAGAATGGTCTGGCGCTCTCTCTTCCAAACCTCTACACCTCACGGTAGAAGGGGAACGACTAAGTAAGTAAGTAAGTCAGGCAGAAGGGTTTCCTGCGACTGCCATACTTAACATTCCAAGCCCAGTATTTGTTAGGTGTAATGGAGGAGTTTGTATTTACGTTGTCTTGTACATTCAGTAATTCTATTGTTGTGTTTAAGTGGTGTGATCTCTCGTTCTTTTGTGCTATCTTGTAAATACGTTAACGGGTATCCCGTGTTTTCGTCCGTTGTCAGTCAGGCATTGTATATATATGTCTATCCCTGATCTGATCTTGTCTGTCATCTTATTCCTCGTGATTGGTATTTATCGTAGTGTTTGGTGCATGTCTTATCATCTGTGGAATGTTCATTTTTTGCCATTTATAAACATGCTAAACATTCCACACTTGAACGCATTGCTGAGGATAGAGAGCAGTGGAGGATCCTGTCTGCTGATGCTTCCACCATGGCACCCCTTCGACCCATGACGGGTTACGGGTTGAGATGATGATGAAACATGCTAAGTAGAAATACTGTCAGAGTACAGCACCAAGGTGGATACTAGTGAGATACTGTAGTGTAGAAGCTGACTTAGTTTTCAATTTTGGAGGTGCCACAAACTTACAGTGTGAGGTGGTATAGCACCAAGAGGTATTATCAGCTAGGAAAATACAACTTTCGACTATAGTAAGGGTCGTTTAGTTATATCACAGAGACTAAGTGGTCGGAAGGACCAAAACCTAGAGAGTAAGGAGACATTAGCCAAGAGGTTAACTGAGGGTTGAAGTGGATTTTATATATATATATATATATATATATATATATATATATATATATATATATATATATATGAGACAGGTCTGTATTTCGGAGCTGGCATTTGCTGATGATGTTGCCCTGATTGCTAAATCAGAGGCACATCTCCAATTCAACCTGCAAGTCTGGAAGGAAGAGCTGGAGAAGAGAGGGATTGTCATAAGCAGCTCTAAAACAAAATCCATGGTGATATCACGAGAAGAAAGAAGACATCACATTAAGCTCGGAGAACAGGTCCTGGAGCAGGTCTACCACTTTAAATACCTCGGAGCTATTATTGACCGAAAGGGAAGCATCAAAGAAGAGTTGGCTACTCAAAAAGCAGCAGCTGGGAGACTTTTTCAGGCCATAAATCGAGGATTCCTCAGCAAGAGAGAGGTTGGTAAGAAAACGAAGATGGCTGTATACCGCTCCACCTATGTCCCAGTCTTGACATATGGATGCGAGTCATGGGCAATGACTACAACACACAAAAGCCACATCCAAACCTCAGAAATGAGGTATCTGAGGAAGGTGGTTGAAGTAACAAGAAGAGACATGGTACGCAACCAGACGATACGTCAAAGCCTTAAATCCCACCCCCTGCAGACCCAAGTAGAACAGTCCCAACTAAGATGGTTTGGCCATGTCTGCAGAATGAGAGAAGATCGGCTACCACGACAAGCATGGGAAACAAAGAGCCAAGGATCCAGACCCCCAGGACGACCCAGAGTCCGCTGGGAGGACAACATTAGACAATCTTTGAAGGACCGAGGACTTGAATGGAACCAGGCCAGGAGGAAGACAGTCGATAGGATAGTCTGGCGCTCTCTCTTCCAAACCTCTACACCTCACGGGATATATACATTGAGGGGGGAAGTAGATTATATTTACATGCATATGTTTGTACTTTGAGAAGTGACATTTCTATTTATATATCATTACTGCATACTTTGTAAGATCCATGGATCGTTATAGGACAATCAAAGGGTCAATGGATCGTTATAGGACAATCAAAGGTGTCCATGGATCGTTATAGGACAATCAAATGTGTCCACGGATCGTTATACGACAATCACAGGGGTCCATGGATCGTTATAGGACATTCAAAGGGGTCCAACGATCGCTATAGGACAATCAAAGGGATCCATGGATCTCGTTATAGGACCAGCAAATTGGTCCATCGATCGTTACAGGACAATCAAAGGGGTTCATGGATCGTTATAGTTTAATCAAATGGGTCCATGGATCGTTACAGGACAATCAAATGGGTTCATGCATCATAATAAGACAATCAAAGGGGTCCATGGATCGTTATAGGACAATCAAAGTGGTCCATGAATCGTTATAGGACAATTAAAGGGGTCCATGGATCGTTATAGGACAATCAAAGGGATCCATGGATCTCGTTATAGGACCAGCAAAGGGGTCCATCAATCGCTATAGGACAATCAAAGGGCCCATGGGTCGTTTTATGACAATCACATGGGTCTATGGATCGTTATAGGACAATCAAAGGGCTCATGGATCGTTATAGGACAATCAAAGGGGTCCATGGATCGTTATGGGCCAATCAGAGGGTCCATAGATCGTTATAGGACAATCAGAGGGACCCATAGATCGTTATAGGTCAATCAAATGGGTCCATGGCACACACAAAAATCTGAGAAACCGTGATTAAATACATCAACACAAAATTTAAAAAAAACAAGTGTTACAAGCACAAAACTCCTGTGATGTATAAAAGCATGGGGATGGGGGGGAGAACGAAACTAGCAGTGGAGTAAAAACAAAAAGAAACAAATAGTGGAGAAACGAAAAAGAGACTAATCTACTCAGATCACACACACACACACACACACACACACATACACACTCACACAAAATGCCCAAATATAAACATAAATCGCTGTTATCACTGTCGTACAATCCATTAAGAAATGCCGCTGGGAAACGTTGGAAAACTAAAAGATAAATTAAGAAAACAAGAAGGAGGGGCTAGTTTACATTTGTTGCTTTGTTTCACAGACTTATCTGTTGTGGGTACTTAACAATGCGACGGTACTTATTGACCGTTATCTTCACCATCGTCTTGTGTTTGTGCATTTGAAATTTCGGTTAAGCCTTTCTCTGCATGAATATCTTGACCATCTGTTTTGATAAATAATGAGGGGAAACAACTCTTTGCAATTATACTGAAATTTCAATTGTTGACATCTCCGCTAGATCTAAGATCTCGAACAAAACACGTAGAACGACAAAGCCTGTATAGAACTGTTACCTTTTATGGAGATAAAAAAACAACAGAAAAACATTGCTGTTAGATAAGAAGTACAGAAAGCTGCCTCTGGAGACAAGAAGGCTAGTTTGAGGAAGACAAACGGGTAGAAACTTGGAAAAACAAGATTAAAATAAACAAACCAAAAAAACAAGGTAAGCCAGAATTACAGTACTTCTTCCTCTTGGATTCTTAGCCCCTGACTGACACAGCAGTCAGTGACCATCATGTCTGGTGGCATCTTGTAGGGCAGCAACAAACTGTCCCCATTTCGCTCGGTGTCAGAACAACTGTGTAGACGATGTCCCCAGTTGTCAAGAACCAATTCACTATGGTTGCACCACTGCAGTGTGGATTTATAATAACAATACTAAGCTATCTCCTCTAGGAGTATGACCACACAACAATGGCTGACATAAGTAATCAACACCTTTAACAGGAATTTCCCTTTATTACTAAGCACAACACAGTCAGGCCTCACACGGCCACAAACGCATGAAATACAATATCATAATGAAATGCCAATGTAACTTGCCTTAACAGCTTAATCTATCAGCATCATACACCACAGTACGACTTATACTGACAAAACACTGCAAAGACTATCGCTCACCTTGAGCGGCAAAACTGTGACAAAGAAATACTCAAATCATTGTCAACTTATAAATCTACGGCCTGAAAATTATACAATCTAGACACTACACTGCACTAGAATAACCACGTAATAATCCACCAGGACCGAAATATGGCAAGCATTCAGAACTGCACAGCTAACTTGCGGACAAAAGGGAAATATCCGCGTCCGACCAGGACGATGGCTAGATTCTCACTGAATACCTTCGCGCCTGATTTCCCGGCTTCTGGTAGTCACATGACTCGCCGGTTTTGCTAAACCCAGCGTTGCCCGGCTGACTTTTCGTACAAAAGATGCACTGCGAAATAGCGCCGTAACATCCCCCCCCCCCTTAGAAAGAAAACATAGTTTTCTTGCATTGGGGGACGCTTTGCCCAACCCTCCATAGGAGTTTGGACGACCATATGCCATAACAGCATCTCCTCATCTGACTAGAGAATGCCATAGTTCTCCACTACCATTGTCGTTCCTGCATTCTCCAACTATCCGAAAAAAACCAATATGGACATTAAAGTAGGTTACCCAAGGTTTTGGCAGTCGTGAAAAATGAAAATGACTGTCCACCCCTGATCTCCCATCACAGTGCGTTGTACACTAGTAGTAAGTCTTAGATAGGTAAACATAACAAATGATCACTAACTAGAGGTGATGATACCTCGACCACCTGCTCGTCCGCCTCGGGACTTTGGTGTTGCTAACCCTCTGCTCCAGCCAATCCCGTGGCGTTATGCACTCACCGTATATTGCCGACGATCAAATCGGCGATTGGTTTCTCGAGGACAAACGCGTTCACTCTACCTGTTATAAAAGGGGTGTCCACATTAATACACGCCTGGGGGTAAGATTCAACTTTGCCCCCAAACGTGGTACACTTTACAGTTTTCCCTGTGAGGCTCGTCTCGTCGATACACGAACGACGTACCCCGACTGATGTACACCAAGTGTCCCTTAATACCGAGACTGGTTTCTTCTCCACCATACCTTTGTGGAATGCCACTTTGCCAGTCTTATGAATTGCCGACAGACATGGTAACGCGTGTCCGCAGTGTAGCACTATACTCTCGTTCGCATGGAACAGAGGACGACACCCCACACAATCCTCGCTATTGACTGTGTCCAACACAAACGAGGAATTCGCTTGTTCAATTGGGGTAGTGCACACGTCAGCATAATGACCCCTGCCATTACAATTGGAACATCTGCGTTCTCTTTTTGACTCATCGCGTGGACTATTGCTGGAACTGCTAGCTGGCGAAGACCGCGCATCGGAATCGGATGATCGGCTATAAGCGGACCCATTCCTCCGCTTGGAATGTTTTGTTTTGTAATAAAACCGATTTTCGTCACGAGACTCATCAAAGCGTACCTGCTTTCGCGTTTGGCGCTCTCCTCCGTCGCTATCACTTTTCCATTGTCGGTTGTGCCAATTTGACCGGCCATTCCGATGAGTTTGGAAGTTATCGTAATTCCCTCTGCGTGGTTGATAGGGACGGGAGGGCATATCGTACGTCTGCTCTTGTCACTTGTCTGCATCGCTTGACTGATTTTGCCAAGGTTGTCGCTGAACTTTGCCGATACCTGCAACTAAGGCGTCAGACAGACCAGACCGCTGGATAGGTTTGCCCGGATGGGCCAGGACAATGGTGCCCCAATTGGGCCATGGAAGCAATATCCTTAGGTTGACGTTCCTGATAAAATGCTACCAAATCAATAGAACAAGACGACAACACTTTGTCCCGTAGCATTAGATCAACCAAGCCATTAAAATCCTTTGTGATCCCTTCCAACTCGATCCATCTATTCAGCAGAAGCTTGATCTTCGAGATGAAGTCCTCGAAGTCTTGGTCTCCACTTGGCATAGTGTTTCTAAACCGCGTCCGGCACCCGTCAGCGGTCAGACGGAACTTTCGAAGCAATCGTTCCTTCACCTTGTCGTAATCCGGCCGCTCTTCCAGCGGGAGGCTATAAAAAGTCTCCATTGTGGGCCCCACTAGCAATGTGGATATCAGAGATGGCCACTGATCTCTGTCAGCCTTCCAGGACACGCATCGGCCTCGAACCTCTCAAGGAAAAAATCTGAACTGTCGATTTAGTCATTAAAATTTGGCAGACGCAGCCTAAAGAGACGATGAGAGTCCCTCGGAGTCGAGTTCTGACGACTCGCACTCACTTCTAATCTCTTCAATTGTATTTCCTTATCAATCTTCTTCTCTTCCAAAGCTATTCTCATTCTCTCCTTCTCCAATTCTAACTCTCTATCCTCTTTCATCTTCTTTTCTTGTAATTCTCTATCTTCTTTCATCTTCCTTTCCTGTAACTCTAACTCTCTATCCTCTTTCATCTTCTTACTTACTTACTTACTTAGTCGTTCCCCTTCTACCGTGAGGTGTAGAGGTTTGGAAGAGAGAGCGCCAGACCATTCTATCAGCTGTCTTCTTCCTGGCCTGGTTCCATTCTAGTCCTCGGTCCTTCAAAGATTGTCTAATGTTGTCCTCCCAGCGAACTCTGGGTCGTCCTGGAGGTCTGGATCCTTGGCTCTTTGTTTCCCATGCTTGTCGTGGTAGCCGATCTTCTCCCATTCTGCAGACATGGCCAAACCATCTTAGTTGGGACTGTTCTATTTGGGTCTGCAGCGGATGGGATTTCAGGCCTTGACGCATCGTCTGGTTGCGGACCATGTCTCTTCCCGTTACTTCAACCACTTTCCTCAGATACCTCATTTCTGAGGTTTGGATCTAGCCTTTGTGGGCTGTAGTCATCGCCCACGACTCGCATCCATATGTCAAAACTGGGACACAGGCGGAGCGGTACACAGCCATCCTCGTCTTCTTACCAACCTCTTTCTTGCTGAGGAATCCACGATTTATGGCCCGAAAAAGTCTCCCAGCCGCTGCTTTTCGAGTGGCCAACTCTTCTTTGATGCCTCCCTTTCGGTCTATAATAGCTCCGAGATATTTAAAGTGGTCGACCTGCTCCAGGACCTGTTCTCCCAACTTAATCTGATGTTTTCTTTCTTCTCGTGATATCACCATGGATTTTGTTTTAGAGCTGCTTATGACCATCCCTCTCTTCTCCAGCTCTTCCTTCCAGACTTGCAGGTTGGATTGGAGATGTGCCTCTGATTTAGCAATCAGGGCAACATCATCAGCAAATGCCAGCTCCGAAATATAGACCTGTCTCATCTTCCAGTACCCCACTGAATACTTTCTTGTTCTCTCCTTACATGCCTTGATGACATCGTCCATGAGGAGTATGAAAAGATAAGGTGACAGGATATCACCTTGTCTTACACCAGTGGTGGTCCTGAACTCTTCTTACTTATGGTTTGCTGTCCTCACATAATTTCTGCAAGACTTGTAGAAGCTCTGTATAGCATGAATTAGAGGTGCTGGAATATTCTTCCTTGCCAAACAGTCCCAAAGTTTGCTCCAGGGGACTCTGTCAAACGCCTTTTCCAGATCTATGAAACAAAGATGGATCTCACTCTTATACTCAAGGGCCTTTTCACTCAACTGTCTGAGTGTGAAGATTAGGTCTTGAGTACTTCGGTTTGCTCGGAATCCGCACTGGACCTCATCCAATTGTGGCTCAGCTAGGCGTCGGAGTCTCTGCTCCAGGATTCTAGAGTAGATTTTACCAGGGACACCGAGAAGGGATATGCCTCTATGGTTTCCACATTGTCGATTGTCACCCTTTTTGAAAATTGGTGTTATGATGGCAATCTCCCAATCCTTTGGTATGGTCTTGTTGCACCATGCTGCCTGTAGGACCTTTAAGAGTAATAGGTCGCCTGATGCTCCCATGTACTTAACCATTTCTGGTGTTATACCATCATGCCCTGCTGCTCTGCCCATCTTGATTTTCTCTAGTGCTGCCCTCAGTTCTTCCATCTTTATGTCATCTTCACCATCATTGGTTTTCTCTTCTGTGCCAGTGGTTATCATTTCTGTTGCTTCACCATGCTCACCATCCAGGAGTTCTGAGAAATATTCTTTCCATCTTTCCATTACTTCCTTCGGGGCAGTAAGCAATTTGCCTTGCTTGTCCTTTATAAATTTGAGAGGGCATTGTTTTTCCTTCCTCATGTTCTTTAGGGTCTTATAGAACAATTTCTGGTTTTCTTGTGCATCTTTTTCTAGCTTTTCTCCAAATTCTTCCCAGGACTTCTGTTTTGCTGCTAGCACTTTGTTCTTTGCTTCTGTTCTGAGTATCACATATTCTCTATATTTTTCCATTTGTCCTGTTGTGTTTTTAGCTCCCAAGTATTGTTTCCATGCCATTTTCTTCTCTCTTATTTTCTCTTTGACTTCCTCTGTCAACCAAGGTGTCCTCTTTCTCTGGTTCCCAAGTCCGACTTCACCGCATGCCTCTGCAGCAGCTGTCTTTATGATATCCTTGAATTTATTCCAGAGGGTTTCCAAGTCATCAGGTCGTTCTTCTGTGTTGCTCACTGCTGTAGCAATAAGCCCCTGATATCTGGTCTTAATTTCTGGCTCTTTCAGCTTGTAGGTCCTAATGCTCATTTCTCCTGCTCGTTTACTTGGTTTCTTGCGTGATGTTGGGCAGTTCCTAGGCTGAGCAACTCTTTCAGTTGTTCGTTTGATTGTTAGCAGGTAGTGATCACTTCCAATCTCTGGCCCCCTCCAGACTCTTGCATCTCGGACATATCTGAATGAGCTTCTCCGAACAATGGCATAGTCGATCACTGACTTCTCATTCTTGGTTGGTTCACATCTAGTGTATGCATGTATGCGCTTATGGGGGAACTTTGTGTTTGTAATGATCAGATTCTGCTCACTGCAGAATCTAAGGAGTCGCTTTCCATTGTCATTGAGAGTATCTTCTCCATATCTTCCGATAACGCCACCCCATCTAGCATGGTCATTTCCAACTCTGGCATTAAAATCTCCGAGCATGATAACTTCATCTAGGCAGTCATCCACTGTCCTTTGAAGCAGCTCGAAGAATTCCTCCTTGACCTCTGCTCTCTCATCCTCATTTGGCCCATACACTATGACCAGGTTGACTATGGTTTCTCCTTCTTTTAGTTTTACAACCATAATGCGCTCCGAGACAAAGTTCCATCCCTTGATACTATCTTTTTGATTTTGGGCCACAATGCAACCCACGCCCCCTTTAGCTCTTTCAGATATGGGTACACCACTGTAGAGCAACGTGTTGCCATCGAGATCCATGACTCCTTGTCCTTTTTTCTTCGTTTCCGTTATAGCCAGGATTTCTAGTTTTGCTTTCCTCATCTCTTCCACCAGCTCCTCTTCCTTCCCATTTATACTTCTTGTGTTCCAAGTTCCATAAGTCGTAGTCCGTAGTCCGTTCCAGTTCGTCGCCTTTAGAATCAGTCCGGTTTTCTCTCTTGTATTTCTCGTAATCATAGTTTAAGACAAACAGGTGATTGGCCTGTTGTGCCTTTGCATGGTGGAGGGGCTGCCTCCTTACGGCCTCCATGCAGGCCGCCATCCTCCTTTTTCATCCGGGCTTGGGACCGGCATGGGCGGAGTTCTCTTTCATCTTCTTTTCCTGTAATTCTCGTTCCATCTTCTTTTCTTGAAATTCTAACTCTGCCTTCTTGAGTTCTCGTTCCTCGCGGCACGTAAATTTCTTATGGCATCCTGATTCTCTTTTGAGTGGAATTCTGCTTTTGCATACTCTGTTAGTTCTTTGCCAGTGTACCCACATTACTTGCCTATCCGAATTAAGCTCTCTAAGTCAATGATGTACACTCACAATACTCAATACTATCTACGACTTTGCTTCCTTTGCTATAGATTCACACTATGCAACTTACTCAATAACATGTACTATAAACCACCTCACTTATATCAACAGATATAAGGGTACATTATAAGGGAAGTTGAATGAGGATTAATAAAATATAAAATTGGAACGAAACAAAACACAAACAAAGATCAAATACAACGGACCTGAAAACTAGCCTCCAGTCACAAGCGCTCTGGAGATTTGGCCACGAATACTGGCCTCTCGTCCTATAAGAGTTAAGGAACCCTGATTTAGATTATCTCCTTTAGTTTCTTCACACTTCTTTTCTTAATATTTCCCTGACGAAGACTTTGTGGTCGTAGCGCACGCTTTTTTTGTGTGTCCTTTTTCCTAGCACGACGTACACAACCTATCTGTGTTGACCTCAGTGCTGATCACATACTTGCCGCAGTCTTCTTTCCCCCCCCCCCCCCCCCCCATGTTACTAATGGACTACGTGAAATCGCCAGTAACGAACAGCGAAAAAATACCTTCGAGTTCTCGGGTAAATACGGAAAAGATGTGCCTTGCACCGTGAAAACTAAACCGGTCTAAAACGAATAGTTTTCCACAGATAGCAACCTTCGCTCAACCTTACTTTTGGCAGTTATGGAAAAAGGAAGACTAAGCTCCAATTTTATTGAGTCTGACTGGTTTTTAGGATGGCAAGTACAACAACTGTGTTTTCTCTTTTGTTGTAAACTTTGTATTCCCCGCCCAGTTCTGTGAGATAAGTATGTGTCACTCTGTAACACATGACTCGTATTTAATGAGCCCACAGCTGAAGGTAATTCAGCAAAGTTTTATTAAAATGATAAGCTCTGTATATAAGTATTTTGTTTAAATGGGTCATATGTGTGTAGACAGCAACTTTATTCAACTCAGTTATTAACTCCAACGACGGATGTATATTTACAAATAAATAAACAATATATTTAAATATGAAATATTTTATCAACAAGGCTAAAATGAATATCGATGCTTGAAAGACAGTTAAGCGGTTTTATATCTTCATTTAGAAATGTGTACTTTTCCGCATTGGCTGCTATGAAATTTTGGTGCATACATTTTGAGTCTAATATCTGGGTCCTTTGAATAGAATTTGGCTTTGCATGTGGTGACGATGGTTTGTGGCTGAAGTATGGTTTAGTTAATGATAATTCTCAGTGAAGTATTGATTGTTCCTTCTCAAATCAGGAGTCTAATAACTTTTGGGATCACGTTCGTTGTTCACAAATGTTGCTGCTTTGAGTGTCCTCTAGACCCTTCTCTTATGGGCGGTGTCCAGAGCGGTGCACTAGTAACAAGTACCAGGAACTGAGAGAATGTACAAAAGAGCACCTCTCTTAAGTCTTTTGTCTCCTGATGTAAGCATCAAGCGACTTCTGCTTACATCTACCATTTCATCTTCCTCTGAATTTTCCAGATGCCTAACAGCATGAAAGCTCAGACCCTCAATGCAGATGAAAATGTGCTAGGAGAGTGAAAGAGTGCAAATAAATCATAGTTATATATACATCAATTGATTAACAGTGTTAACGCCTGAAATATACATTTATGATATCATCATCGTCACCATTATCTTTCTGCTCCCTATAGAGCACGGGGCTACCTCTGTTATTGGTTGCTTGTAAGGTAACCCGTACCAATCACTCACCAGCTTTTGCAATGGTAGTGTATGTGGCAATTTATTTTACAAGATGAAATTGTCAGCCTCATTCACAACTTTACATAAATACGGATTTCTAAATATGTAAATACACATATAAAAGGATACATTTCAAAATTTACCCCTTTCGTAGAAGGGTTAAGTATCCAGTAAAAAATGATATTTGCTATTCTGCAATCTCTAGCTTAAACACAATGGGAAAATTTCTACGGGTCGGGATTATGAAATATTTTCGCGAATTTAAGTAATTTTAATTTTCACAAAAGTTAATTCTAGCTTTAATACTTCCCCGGCTAAATCTTTCCTGTTACCTAATCTGGCTATTGGTCGTCTACGATGATGAGAATTGGAATCCGTGCTAGGTCTTCAAATACTTAGGTCTTGTAGCTGAAACTTCGCCCACATTAAATTCTATTTCACTAGTTTATTTTGTCCAATCCAATCGCATTTTAGGCTTTATTTTTTAACCTGACTCAATCACCGTGTATGGTGTCTTAATTAATATATTACTTCTACGTGTGACGGTATTGCCTCCCTTGCTTTGCAGTAGTGGTCCAACAGTGGCCAACACTCAAGAGCATCTATTAAAGGCTTCAATGGAGTTTACCTTTACACAAGGTTACTCTTGGCAGAAATGTAGATAGAAGAGTAGTAAAGCTTCTATCACATGGGAGTCTTCACAAGATATTCAGATAAGCGAAAACAATGCTGGCAGTTGCTGAGCACATTAATTCTGTAATCTGCCGAGCACTTTTGTGAACAATTTAAGCAATGGTTTATTCTAGTTCGTTAAGCCCCCACCCCTGAGTTAATCAGTGGAATTATTATTATAATATAGCTCTGTTTATAGTGTGTGTTTAGTAACTTTGACTGAGACAAACATGTAGTTCATTTTAAAATTATTGAATCAAAGTTAAACTGGTATAATTGCAAATAACAAAATTTAATAATCACTTTAAGTTTAACAGTTTAAAAGAAAGGAATAATAGTTAATTACAAACGAAAGTTTTCATCACTCGGGTGATGGTTTTAATAATCTTCTTTTTTTTTCTTTTTCTTTTTCTTTTTCTTATTCTTTTGTCCTCGTAAGACGAATCACCTTTTTTCGATTTTTTTAACACCCATCCATTGGTTTTAATAAGAAGTTAAAGTGGCAGAAAATGGGTTAACTTAGCTGTCAGTAACGATTCTGACCCTACTCCTCCTGATGAGTTGTTTTTCTGTACACTGCGTTCACTCGTGTCTGGTCAAGGTTCGTAGGGTGAAGCTCATTTCCCAAGAAAGTCTAGGAGAGTCTTCAAAACTGGTCTTCCGTCTTAAAGCGTAACCACTCGTCTCTTCTTTTCCCAGAAATGGTCTTTTTTGTTGGTACCACCAATAACTGGTAATAGAAATAGAAACGAAACGCTCTTCTGAGCATGGCATTTTCCGACACATAGTTATGTGCCCCCTCTTCTATTCTACCATCCCATGTCAGAATTTACCCTCGATGAGAATTAAATTTAACCCCTTGGGATAAAAGTTTCTTTACATTTAAACTGAATAGCTTTAGCTTTACATTACTTTTAAATGAAAAGGTTAAACGTACAGAAATAATATGTTTTACATTTACATCTACACTGTTTGAAAATAAATTCATTTATGTTGCCTTTATATTTACTTACTTACTTACATACCTTCCCCTTCTACCGTGAGCTGTAGAGGTTTGGAAGAGAGAGCGCTAGACTATTCTATCAGCTGTCTTTTTCCTGGCCTGGTTCCATTCCAGTCCTCGGTCCTTCAAAGATTGTCTAATGTTGTCCTCCCAGCGGACTCTCGGTCGTCCTGGGGTCTGGATCCCTGGCTTTTTGTTTCCTATGCTCGTCATGGTAGCCGATCTTCTCCCATTCTGCAGACATGGCCAAACCATCTTAGTTGGGACTGTTCTACTTGGGTCTGCAGCGGGTGGCATTTTAGGCCTTGACGTATCGTCTGGTTGCGGACCATGTCTCTTCTTGTTACTTCAACCACCTTCCTCAGCCACCTCATTTCTGAGGTTTGGATCTGGCTTTTGTAAGTTGTAGTCATTTGGAGCGGTCGCCATCTTCCAGTCTCCCAGACTCGCATCGAGATATTTAAAGTGGTCGACGTGCTCCAGGACCTGTTCTCCCAACTTAATCTATGTTCCTTCTCGTAATCACTGAGACATAGGTGGTATAAGCGATTGTCAACTCATCAAACCCAGCACAGTTTTGGTCATACAGCCATCTTCTGGAACGTGATTTTTTAAACAATGAGTGTGTATCTGAATGTCTACGCGAATGGTAGAATGATTCGATAGAGTTGACAGGTTGGTAGTACATCACTCATACTCACACTGTTCGAATTCAAGAAGTACTGGAACTACGGTGGTCTTTTTATAACATTTAATGGGACGCACACTTGGACAGTACGTGTATGGTTACAGGAACAAATGTCGACATGGACAGCATAATGTTGATCACAGGAATATCATCTTAAGTTAGCATTCATGCTTGGCAAATATCATAATGGAGCATTCGTAAATAAGCATTCAGAGTTCCATCATGTAAATCATCTGGCTTTTTACCTTGGGCACGTCTGGACCATAACCAAATAGGAAGCTCCTAGACCTAACCTCGTCTAGCGAATATTCCTTCACGTAAAGTTCAATATATATATTTCCATAAAGATATAGGAATCCCAGACATGGGTTCTCACATGTAGCAGTGATCTCTTGGTTCATCGAGCGATAGTACAGGCATCCCTTTTTCTCACTCGATAAATACAAAGTATATGAATTTCAACATGGCTGTTCTCTCTCTCGTGAGCTTCACTCACTATAGAATATAGACCAAAATTAGTCATTCATTAAATGTCCTCATTTCTTCATAGGTTCTCTCACAGAGGTAATTGAATAATATCATACAATCCAGTGCTGATACATAGGAATGTCTTCTTCCTTTGAATGGATACTCTTTTTAAAAGTACCACTGTGCATCTGCTTATCAACAACGATGGCGAAGCCCAAGTTCATAATAAATTGTGGTTTTACCTTTTTATGCGAAATATAACTTTGCCATTCCTTGGCAAAAGAGAATAAACACTGGGGTAAAGTACATGTGTCTGATTATCACTTTTTCCCCATCCATATATAGCAATCGGCAGAAAAAAGCCTGCTACAACAAAAACCTCGGCATCCTCACAGGATCAGCATGGTTTCTCACCCCTTTGCTAGCGATACTTGATAGCCCTTTGACCTTTTCAGCGACAACCAAATTTGTCTTAGACTTAGAAATCAAAGATATCCATTCCAGTACCATACAAACACTACGTATAACTTTCAGTTGATATACTCTCTATTTTCCTACCCAGCCACAGAATAAATCGCAGTAGGCCTAGAGTCGTCTGAGTCCCATCGAAGATGACAGAACTATTTTCAAGGGAAGCAAAAAAAAAAATGACTTCTCCTTAAGCACTCCTAACAATGGAGTATGCGAAAAGAATATAAAGATTAAGGTGACAGGATATCACCTTGTCTTACACCAGTGGTGGTCCTGAACTCTTCTGACTTATAGTTTGCTGTCCTCACATAATTTCTGCAAGACTTGTAGCTCTGTATAGCATGAATCAGAGGTGCTGGAATGTTCTTCCTAGCCAAACAGTCCCAAAGTTTGCTCCAGGGGACCCTGTCAAACGCCTTTTCCAGATCTATGAAACAAAGATGAATCTTACTCTTGTACTCAAAGGCCTTTTCACTCAGCTGCCTGAGTGTGAAGATTAGGTCTTGAGTACTTCGGTTTGCTCGGAATCCGCACTGGACTTCACCCAATTGTGGCTCAGCTAGGCATCGGAGTGTCTGCTCTAGGATCCTAGAGTAGATTTTACCAGGGACACTGAGAAGGGATATGCCTCTGTAGTTTCCACATTGTCGATTGTCACCCTTTTTGAAAATCGGTGTTATGATGGTAATCTCCCAATCCTTTAGTATGGCCTTGTTGCACCATGCTGCCTGTCGGACCCTTATGAGTAATAGGTCGCCTGATGCTCCCATGTACTTAACCATTTCTGGTGTTAAACCATCATGCCCTGCTGCTTTGCCCATATTGATTTTCTCCAGTGCTGCCTTCAGGTCTTCCATCTTTATGTCATCTTCACCACCATTGGTTTTCTCTTCTGTGCTAGTGGTTATCATTTCTGATGCTTGACCTTGCTCAACATCAAGGAGTTCTGAGAAATATTCTTTCCATCTTTCCATTACCTCCTTTGGGGCAGTAAGCAATTTGCCTTGCTTGTCCTTTATAAATTTGCGAGGGTATTGTTTTTCCTTCCTCATGTTCTTTAGCATGTTATAGAACAATTTCTGGTTTTCTTGCGCATCTTTTTCTAGCTTTTCTCCAAATTCTTCCCAGGACTTTTGTTTTGCTGTTAGCATCTTGTTCTTTGCTTCTGTTCTGAGTGTCACATATTCTCTATATTTCTCTATTTGTCCTGCTGTGTTTTTAGCTCTTAAGTATTGTTTCCATGCCATTTTCTTGTCTCTTATTTTCTCTTTGACTTCCTCTGTCCACCAAGATGTCCTCTTTCTCTTGTTCCCAAGCCGGACTTCACCACATGCTTCTGCAGCAGCTGTCTTTATGATGTTCTTGAATTTGAGCCAGAGGGATTACAAGTCATCAGGTTGTTCTTCTGTGTTTCTCACCGCTGTAGCTATAAGCCCCTGATATCTGGTCTTAATTTCTGGCTCTCTCAGCTTGTAGGTCTTAATGCTCATTTCTCCCTTTCGTTTACTTTGTTTCTTGCATGATGTTGGGCAGTTCCTATGCCTTTATATTTACACTTGTTGAAAAGTTTGAAAATTCTATTAATTTTAACATGAATATGTTTTTTCGTTTACATTTACACTGAGTGAAAAGCTTTGAAACTGAAAGTATTATTCTTAGAATGTACATCATTTTTTTCATCTTTCCATCCCTGCTCCATAGGGAATCTGGAACTACTTTATGCTTTTAGTTCTCTTTGCGAAACTATCAATAAAGCAATCACCAGCCTGTGCATTGGTGGTTCATGAATCATCATTCTGTACGCTGAGGTTGCCAGCCTCAAGTGACTTTGACATCCAATAGCGAGTTTCACACATTAAATTTCACATGGTATTATATACATTTAAATGTTAGTTCCCTTGTTAGTAATAAAATATGAAATGTAAATCCCAACTTACGCCAATCCTGGCTACAGACTTGTTGCTCAGATGAATAAAAGAGACAGTCGGTCTCTTACACGCGTCTGGGGTGTCTTTAATTTGACAATAGATTATCTCTCTAACTCCGTGTGTTTCTTCAGTTTCCTAGTCCCGGTGTTCCTTGTTAGAATGTAGAGATTTCCTGTGCTTTGTAAGTCTTATTTGGTTCTCCAATAAAAGGTCCGGTTAACAAAAAGGAATTATGAATCTAGTCTTCACTCAGGCAAGGTCTGATGTTGTCTTATGAAATTCACAGTGAAATAAAACTGCAAAATGGTCAGACTATATCCCTATCTTCCCACGCCTTCGTTTGCTATGTAGTTAAATAAACGCTCCAATCCTATTGAAACAGGTCGGGTGTGGTACTTTCAAAACATTTCCGACATGGAAAATTTTTGCAAAGGTCACGTCTCCCATATATGGTAGTATGATATCCGATGCCCTTGTGTACAAACTTACAGACAGATCGGGGAACTCACATGACAACATGTGTAAGCTGTAATACTTATTACTTTATTAGAAAGTAATGTTGCCATAACAAGTCGGCCCGGAAGCGATTATGTCACACTTGTCTGCCCACATGTGTCACACAGACAGTAATCTCGTTATCTGTCGTATGAGTACGCAAAAACTCCGTGTCCGTCCATCTGGGTTACCAACCGAGTCGTCTTATCAGCGGTTGAATCTAAACACGCCGGCGACTATCTTATCTTAGCTGCTCACCGCAAGCTATGATAAACATTATCTGCAAGGAGTGTCACACATGCTTGAACATATAAACTATTTGCCACACTAGTAGTAAAAGAAAGAAAGAATGAAAAGTGCAATAATTGACAGCACATAATAAAAATCAGTACCCCCAAATGTGCCGATACTGCCGGAGAGAAACAAAGATCGATAGGGGCCGCCCCGTTTTGTCACACTACGTATCTTTTAAAATTTAAACAGGGTCGTAGTGTTGCTAATTAGTCTTGACGTCACCGGAAATCATTATGTCATTTGGCCTGCCCTAATTCTTCACTATTGTTGTCTCTCTGTTTATTAGGATACGAGATCCAGGCAATGTAAAATGTCAAAGACATAACTCACAGGCAACAGAAAACGTCAAAAACAGAACTCAGGCAACTAACGACGTTTACCACAGAACTCATAGGCAACTGAAAAAGTCAACAACAGAACTCACAGGAACCTGGAAAGTTTACAACAGAGTTTAACTGAAAAAGATAACAACTGAAACCATATGCAAATGTTACCAACCAAACTCAGAGGCAACAGAAAAAATTTAACAACAGAACTCAAAGACAACAGAAAAGGTCAACAACTGAAGCCATAGGAATCTGAAAAAGTCAACAAAATAACTCATGGATAGCAACATAGATAAGGAGTGGCGAAAAAAAAAGGATCGTTAACGTTACCCGCCAAGACTCAATATTAGAAATACAATCATCATAAATCTACCCTGCTATCTTTTCCAGTCTATCGCTATTAGAACTTGTGATTGTATTCTGTGAAAGAAACAAGTTTGAATTATGTCCAACAATTAGATAAAGTTGTCAGCGCCATTAATCCAGGGCCGAATAAAGCCATGAAGGTCCTCTAGGCTTTTTTGTGTGTCACGGATTGCCTCCCCTGCTTTGCAATAGTGGGCCAACAGTGGCCAAAACTCCAGAGCATCTAATATGGGCCTTCAAATTCGTCTACCTTAGCACAAGATTACTCTTTGCAGAGTGGTAGACAGAAGTATAATGACGCGTCTATCTCAAGGGTGTGTTCATAAGATTTTTCCGAAGCCAAGAACAATGCTGCATTGGCAGGGCAATTGTTAACTTTATATCGATCCGCGGTCTTTTATGAAGAATTAAGCATTAATTTCAGCTCGTCCAGCCCCCACCCTGATTTACTCAGCGGAATTCTTATTATTAAGGGATAGCTGTGTTTAGGGCGTATTTATTAAATTGACTGAGACAAACATACAGTACATTTAAAATGATTAAATCGAAGTTAAATTTGTATAATTACAAATAACAAATTTAATAATCATTTAGGTTAAACAATGTTTTAGAAAATTGGAATAATGATTTAACAGAAAGTTGTCATCACTGTTGTGATGGGGTGAAAGTTTATAAAGGAGTTCACGTGGCAGCTTTGACGTTTAACTTATCTGCCAATGGTAGGTTCTGCTCCCGTTGATGGTTTGGTTCTTGGTAGACTGATCACGCTCGTGGCTGGTCAAGGTCGTTAGGGCGCAGCACGTTCCCGGAAATGTCAGAGAGTGTCTACGTCTTAAAGCTCAGGCCACTGTTCCATTCTTGTTCCAGAGATAGTACCCTCAACTGGTACCACCAACAAGCCAATCCTGGCTCACAGACGTATGATGAATTAAGATGCTCAGATAAATAAAGTTAAGTCACTATTCCGGTTCCTTATTAAAATGGTAGAGTTTTCCTGGGCTGTGCAAGTCCTTTCCAAAATACTCCAATAAAAGTCAGTCCTGATAAAATGGAATTCTGAATTCTGGCAAGGTCTTGTTGTAGTCTTTGGCAAGCGATTTCTAACAGTGAACTAGACTTGCAAAAATTGTCAGATTATATTGCAAGTCTGCCCCCTCATGAGTTTTGTTACGATGCTAAGAAAGCGCTAATCGTTTTCAAACATGCGTGTCGTGTGGGGAATTTTAAAATTATTTCCGACATGGAAAAATTATGTGCAGGATTCAGAAGTCATCTCTTCAAAATATGGTAATAAAACATCCTATTACCTGGCAGGCAGACTCACAACACATCGGTAAACTCATACGGCAATGTGTGTCAGGGGTAACAACTTATTACTTTCGTATAAAGTAAGTCTTCGGGAAAGTCGGCCAGAAAACGATTATGTCATTTATATCTGTTCAAAATGTGTCTCACAGACGAGTAATCTCGTTATCTGCTGCTTGAGCACACAAAACCCGTCTCTTTCCAACCTTGGCGACGACGCACCCTTGCCTTATCAGCGATTAAACAAATACGCTTGGGCGATTTTAGCGTTAATCTGTTGCGGTCAAGGTTTGGTACACAAGAATTTACCAACATTTCTGCCGTTTCAATATTCCATCACCTGTCTACTATCTCAGAAGGGATGAGCAGGTAAACAGTTAAGATGAATTATCACTTAAAGGAGTGTAAGAATGAAAGTACAAAATATCTGCTATATAGCAGAGAAAAAAAGAGGTTCCGACCCTGGAAAAGCACGCAATTAATCAGTACAACAAATGTAACTGATTACGGCCGTAGTGAAAGAGAGATCGAGAAGAGGTCGCCCGAAATCAATCTTGTGACATTGTGCTCGATCTCCCCTTCACCTAATAGGCAATAATTTGATTTTTTTCAAACCCCTTAGCATGGTGATGGTATTATACTAGTATTATTAATGGACGGGTATATTAGTTTGTTAGCATTGCTTACCTCCTTTATTAGTAATTATCTTTTATTAATGTTTATTTGTATTATTTTATAATTGTTAAGGTAAACACATTATTATTAAAAAATCTATTCATTTTATAATTTTTTTTTACCTTACGCACGACCCGTAAGATCTCCATGCCCCAAGGCTTCAGCCTACTTAGCCTAATGGATAAACCACCCTTGCATTAATCTAGCTTTGTTGAAAACATTTCGTGGGAAAACTCGTTTTATTTACATCTATATTTTGAGATTAGTAGGGCGTATTTTAGTAGATATAAAAAGTTACAGGAGCAATGATAGCAAAATAAAACATAAAAACATTATTAAATAAGAGCATTCACAGCATGGAGAAAAAATTCGTTTTCAAAAGAAATTGAGCCCAGCACAAAAATAAGAATTTTCAACACAAATATCAAGGCTGTACTATTGTGTGGCTCTGAAAAATGAAAAGCACTAAAGGGCAACCAAGGAGTTACAAATGCTTATATTATATTGTGCGTGTGATGAATAGAGGGATTTAATTTTTTTGTGGCAAAGTAATGGGGAATCGATTGAAAGAACCAAGGAAATGCAGGTGAAACAGAGGTAAGGAAAAGGAGGCATTGAATAGAAAACACTGAGAAAAGTGATAGCATTAGAAGGCAATCTTTATCCAGGAACCCACAGGATGAGAGAGGTAGGGAGATACAAATACGTGGAGGAGAGAACGAAGACGGATATGAAAAGGATAAACACGACATGAAAAGACTTTGAGCGAATGGCACAAGAATCCTAACCTTAAACCTAACCCTAAACCTTAACCCTTAACCTTAACCCTTAACCTTAACCAGAATCCTAGATATAACGACCTGGACGACTAAATTGGCCGCCGTATCTACAGACATTTTATCAATAGCGAACATACGTGTCACTGTTCTGCATTTCAGTAAATAATAAACACGGATGGGTTTGTTACGAGCATTCGTAGAAAATAAAGAGGTAGAAAATTAGATAACAGAAAACAGCAGACACGATAGACTTTCGGGGTAAACGAAAACACGACCATCCAAAATACGCCATCGCCTCGCTATGAGAGTGAATCATGACTAACCATTTTGCCAACTCAGCACTATAACAATTGTTGTCGTGGAAATTCGCCATTGTCACGACTACTCCACGCTACTATGGAATATATTATCGGGGAACGACCCAGACTAATTATAGACGCCATCACTTCTTCACCTTTTCTAGGAGGGAGATAGAGAGACTGAAGCAATAAAAAGTTCACGGGGCGGAAGATGTCACAGTTGTTAATATCAAAGCAAAAGAAGCAGACGATTTTTTCAGAAACCTTATGGTAGCATTGTAGTTAGTCCTTGTACTGGAATGCCCATAATAAGAGGCGTAGAGGAAATTCTAAAAAGATTTGGAGAAGAGGGCTGGAGACATAAATTAAATGGGTAATGGAGACTTGGAAAGGCCTTGAGCTGAATGTACAAGACAGAAGGACTTGGCGTGTGTTTGTTGAAGACCTATGCTCTTTGGAGATCTGAAGGGTAACTGATGATTGACACGTGCTAGTTCTCACCGAACTATGGCATAAGGCATATAATAAGGTGACCATATTTTCAAAACCCTAATCCGGGACAAAATAGTAGATTTGACCTATTTCAATGCAAAAAATCGGGACAAAAGGGTAAAGAAAAGGTCAAAAGTCGGGACATGTCCCGGAAAAATCAAGTTGATGTCAATTTAAATAATATACATTTTATATATACATTTGAATAACATTGAATAACATACATTTTACTGTATAAGTTTAACTACTTAAATTAATAAGAGAGAAAAACATCAATAATCCTTACTTAAGGTGAAGCTGAGTTACTGTACTTTTCAGATGAGTGGATTTTTATCAATAGGTCCTTCTTTGCAAGCAGCACCTTAAAAAACTCGACACATGTTTCCTCACAGTTCACTTTGGTTGTCAACATAGCTTTCAAAGTTTCAAAAACTAGCTGTGTTTTATCACTTGCCCATAAGCTGTTCATCAAAGAAAACACTCTTTCTGTGGCAGCATTTGTTCCAGGTAGACAGAAAAAAAAACTCTGCCAACTTCAAAATATTTGAAAATGTCACATTATTGTTTTTGAAGTGGGAAACCATTTCAATCCAACGTTGTAGTGTCAATGTTTTTTTGGCACTCCATTCATTAATTTTCTGAGAAGTAACAAACTGCTTCATATAGACATATTCGTCATAAATTTCAGTTTCTGTAAAGTGGGCTGAAGGTAATGTTTGAATCACTAGTGATGATGATATCTCAATATCTGCCCAAATTGGTATTCTGTTCAGCGTTACCCAGCTGTAGGATTCTAGGTCTTGAAAGTTTTTTGCAGTCCATTTATTCAAATAATTGAAAGCTGTTTCATAGAACGAAGAAACGCTAGCATGAAACTTTTTCACAACCTCCTTTGGAAGTCCTTACATTTCCAGCTTTTCAAGAATTAACTTAACTCTTGATGGCAAGAAACAGTCTTCCAGTTTGGACTTCAAAATAGTTTTCAACCTGTTGATGCTGTCAATGACTTCAAACACAGTGACCGTCTGTCCCTCTATTTTTTGCACTGCTTCGTGGAATGTAGAGGCCTGACTGTGAACAAAAACAAGCCATGCCTCAGATAGAGGATTTTCAAAGAATGTCTGTATAAAAAATATCGGCATCTGTCTTGAGATTGAAAATATGCTTTTAGAGGCAGGAACATCTGAAGAGCCCTTTCAACAGCAGGCAGCAGAGCAAGCCACCTAGTCTGAGCATAACCTAAGATCATCTGGAAGTCTGTTTCCACAAACTGGCAAAACTCCTTGAGTCTTTCAACTCGTACTGTGTATGATTTGAAGAGTAGATAAATTTTAGCAATAATCAGCTCGAAATCAACAGGCAGTACATCTGCAGCTGTTCGAACAGTGTTGTGGAAAATATGACCTGCACACCCAACTCCTATAAGACCATGTCCAAGGTTTTCTTGCAGTTTTTTGAAAACATTGTTCTGTCCTTTCTTTTCAGCACCTCCAAAATTGGAATTTGTGTTGTCTGCGCATAATCCAACTACTTTCCTGTCTAAACCATTTCAGTTATGCAGTCATTAAGAAAACTACTTACAATATCAGATGTTTCACCTGGCAATGACTTTAACTCTAATATTTTAATTTTCACTCCATTACTGTGATCAAAGTATCTGACAAGCAAAGGAAAAATCTTGAATTCTTTGTGGTTGGATGCATTTGTCAGTACAGAAATAAATGTAGACTTTTCTAGGTCACACCTTAACTCATTTAGAATATGGGGTGCCAAGATATTTCGAATAATGGCTTCTGTTTTCGTACGTGCACATGCAAATTTTGGCTCCAAAGTAACCTGAAGTAATTTTGATGTGCAATCCATAGACCTGAAAGTATGATTGTGTAGCACTGTATGGTATGCAAAGGCGCCTTCTATAGCAGCTAATTGCTCTTCTTGGTCACCAATTTTATCAGCTCTGAAGAAAGTGGTTAACGACGAGCTTGATGCAGATGTAACGACGGCTCTCTTATGTTTCTCACTGCTTATGTGGTTCTTAATATCACCACGTCAACTATAATAATAATAATAAATTCTTTAAGCGCCAAACACGGCGCATAAGGCAGAAACCAGTGCTCTCCAGGTTGTTCTTTGTGACGCCACTCCTCTTAGCTCTTGCACATTATTTAGGCCCAACGTTCTTCCTTCTCTTATTATTGTTCTTCTGAGTGTTTCTTTTGGTCTTCCTTTTTTCCGCTTACCCTCAGGAACCCAAGTGAGCGCCTGTAGTGGTATTCTGTTGTTTTGCATTCGTAGGACATGACCGATATATGACCATCGTCTTTTCCTTATATAGTCGGAGACATATTTCTGCCTAGAGTCTTCTCTTATTTGTCGATTAGTCTTGAATTCTTTCCAACTGATGTTCATGAGTTTTCTAAGACATTTGTTCTCGAATGTATTCAGCTTGTTCTCCAATGATTTTGTTATTTTCCAACTCTCACAGCCGTATGTTAACACTGAGATAACATTTGAATTAAACAGACGAAGCTTGGTATGTATATTCAATGATCGTAATTTCCAAATGTTAGATAATCTATTGAAGGCGCTAGCTGCCAAAGCAATTCTAGTATGGATTTCTCTTGTTGTGTCACCATCCTGAGTCATTTTACTGCCTAAATAATTGAAACTTTCAACTTTCTGTAGTTTTTCCCCGTTCAAGATGATATCAAAGGTCTCGTTAGAAAAGTTCATAGCTTTAGTTTTAGAGGCATTTATTTGGAGACCAATTTTAACCGAGAGATGACACAAATTATTTATTGCTTCTTGGGATTGTCTTGGTGTTGAACTTAAGAATGCTACATCATCTGCGAAATCCAGGTCCCCCAGGAATTTTCCATTTGTCCATTTTATACCCAATTGTTCATTGTGGGTATAGTTTCTCATAACCCAATCAATAGCTATTCCAAAAAGTAGTGGTGACATAATACAGCCTTGTTTCACCCCTGTTTCTACTGTAAACCATTCTGTATTCCCTTTATTTGTTCTAACACAACATCTTGCATTGTCATATAGCGCTTTGATTATATTCACATATTTTGTTGGAAAACCATAGATTGTAAGTATCTTCCACAATGATGGGCGGTGTAGACTATCAAAGGCTTTTTGAAAATCGACGAAGGTGATAATAAGTGGCGATTGCCTTTCCACTGATTCTTCTATAATTGTTCTTAGTGTGAATATTTGATCAATACATGATCGTTTCGGCCTGAAACCCGCTTGTTCTTCTCTGATCTTTTCGTCAGCATGCAATTTAAGTCTTTCTAACATCATGCAACATAATAATTTTCCAGGTACTGATAATAGAGATATACCACGCCAGTTATTACAGTCTGATAGATCACCTTTCTTCGGTAACTTTACAATAATACTGTCTTTCCATTGTTGTGGTGGTTGTTCTTCTCTCCATACTTCATTTATAATATCTAAAATTCTCAAGAGGTTGTTGTCATTAACTGCTTTAATCATTTCCCCTGAAATTTCGTCAACTCCAGCAGCTTTAAAATTTTTTAATCTTTTAACGGCTTGTTTGATCTCGTCCAGCGTGAATTCATCGCAAGTTATTGGCAAAGTGGTTGTGGATGTTTCATTATTAAAATCAGGTGTTACTGTTGGTGGTGGTCTGTTTAGCACCTCCATGAAGTGCTCAGCCCATCTCTTCATTTGTTCTTTTTCTGTTGGTATTGAATTCCCTAATTTACCTTTAACAGGTGTTTCCATAGCAGTAGGCTGGTGACATAGTTGTTTTGTAATTTGATAAAGGCACCTACTATTACCAGTTCTTGCAGCATTTTCAGCTTCTACGGCCAGTTCATTGATGAAATGTCTTTTATCTCTTCGAGTTTTTGTCTTCACTTCTTTATTTAACAAGTTATAAGTTAGTTTGCAAGATTCAACTGCATTATGTGTACTTGCCGCTAGTAGTTTAAGTTTTGCTGTTTTCCTTTCTTGTATTTTATCCCAAGTATCTTCTCTCATCCATTTTTTCTTTTTATGTACTAGGTATCCGGTGGTCGCTACAGCTGCTTCTGTCATTGCTGTTCTCAGTTGTTCCCATTTAGTATCGATTGTCTTGGTGGTGATATCGTTGTCAATTTTGCCTAAAGCATCGAAATAGTTGTTCATTTTGACATTATATTCCTTCTTTATATCATTTGATTGCAGTCTGTGTACATCTATTCTTCTATTTTTATTCGGTTGGTATAACTTCTTCAGTTTAATTCTCATTTTAGCTATGCAGAGGTTATGATCGCTTCCGATCTCTGCACCTCTGTATGCTCTGACGTCTTGAACTGATGAGCGAAATTTAGCGCTTATGCAGAAGTGATCTATCTGGTTCTTAGTTCTGCCATCAGGTGAATTCCATGTTATCTTGTGGATATTCTTATGTGGAAAGATGGTGTCTGCCACAACGAGGTTTGATATTTCACAAAGTTCTAGAAGTCTTTCGCCATTTTGATTCATACAGCCTATGCCATGAGTACCGAGATATCTTTGTACTCCATCGTTGTTGTCACCTACTTTGGCGTTAAAATCACCCATGACTGCTATTATGTCATGCTTGGGTATTGTGTTGATGGTACTTAGAAGTGCTTCATAGAAGTCATCTTTTGTGGTATCAAGAGCGTCGTTAGTTGGTGCATAACATTGTACAATTGAGAGCTTGAAAAATCGTGTCTGAAATCTAGCTAATATTAGCCTCTCATTGATAGGTACCCAGCTGATAAGCGATGCTGCTGCTTTCTGTGTCATTAGGATGGCTACTCCCTCTGTGTGACGATTATCATTACTACCAGAGTATATAATTTGCTTTTTTTCTTCTGAAATATATTTTATGCCCTTCCCCGTCCATCTACACTCGCTGACACCCAATAAGTCCAACTTATAATTATCCATTTCTTTAATTACTTCTTCCAATTTTCCGTCTTGATACATAGTTCTTACATTCCAGTATCCAATTTTAGAAATCTCCTTAGCCCCCAAGATATTAGAGTGAGTCATGTTTACTGTCGAGCCTGGTTCTGTTTCGGTAACAATAGCTTGTTTTACGATAGTGAATTGTTAACTCACTGATCAACCCTCCGATCCAACCGACCGATTCAAGGGTTTCGAGGTCAGTTATAGGAAAATATCTACACCACTAGATACTCTGGTGTATCTCTTATTCTATAATTTAACATAACATGGTGATATCCATCGAAATATACACATTCCTGATGTTTTTCTTTCGGCGTCTAAGGTGAGAAACGAATTTCACCTCCATCTTGGAAGGGTAGATAACTATGGCTTATCGAAAACCCGGAGGCACATACATATATTGCATCGTACATTGAAGTTTGATGTACTCTTTTTAATAAACGGATATTCCTTTTGTAAATCTTCATTGAAACTGCATTTACGCTTTAGTACCATTTTCTTACAATAATAACAAAATATGCACAAATAGTTCACCGTTTAAATTAAATAAACGTATACCGTACGCAAAATCTTGGTACTTTACCACTACCTAAAATTTCAAATAACTGCGAATATCACATTGGAACTACAAAACTAATTCGCGGTCCTGACAACCTCTTGTGCTGTTTCGGCGCCAGTTCACTAATAATTAAAAATTCCCTCAAGTCAGCCACGGAATAATAATTTTGTTTTTTAATCTGTGAGATTTATGCCAAATTGGCAAATTCGTCCAAAACCGGGACAAATTGGCGTCCTGGATTGCATCGAAAATAAGTCGGGACAGATTATCAAAAATGGTCGAAAACCGGGACTGTCCCGGAAAAACCGGGACGTCTAGTCACCTTAATATAATGATTATACAAGCACAAACATAGCTGAATGCCTTCCGTCTCAGACTCGGTATCAACACAATAACATCGAGACGCACGAATAATAATCATCATTATAACCAAGTTAATCTCCAGATAATTTAATACGCAAAAACCTTACACCAATACAAGGATAACGTGGATAACATACAAATTGTATCGTACACAAATTACTGTTTCACTGGCACTACTGCTACTATCCATATAGCCTATTGCTTCACAGATTCACATCTCTTGACAATACATAGTCGACAAGCTCTACACACTGCCTTTCCTCTCAAGTCTTCATCACAACTCCTTTATCCCGTTTCATTTTCTACATCCCCTGGCAATGTCCTGACATTCGCTCACACTGTCACATATCTCCGCTTGATCATACATAAACAGTTCACAACAACTCATGTAAACATCATGTCAGCTTCACACAAATACACTCACACTTTAACTGTTCGTGACAATAATGATAAATAAATCAAGATTTTCAATGTTTCATTACGTTGTTCACCTAATCCGGGGATTGTAGAGTAAGTACTGATCCTTAATGCTCTCAATTCGTCAGAGCGTACCCCAAGCAAATTTAGCATCCTTTCCCGTCTCTTATTCTACTGGTATTAGAATCAATCAATATCCTTTAGCTCTCCAAGGAGTATAGACCTTTCTCAAACACATTCCAAGACTGGTATTAGAAGGCAGAGATAAAAGCGACAAGACGGTAAAGGGCAAAAGATACGAAAACAGACATTTATAAAAAAAAGACAGGCGCCTAATGGGCAGAGAGGTAGCAAATATAGACTATCTATGACAGAGAGGTAGCAGATATAGACTATCTATGACAGAGAGGTAGCCGATATAGGCTATCTATGACAGAGAGACAGGAGATATAGACTATCTATGACAGAGAGGTAGCCGATATAGACTATCTATGACAGAAAGGTAGCAGATATAGACTATCTTTGACAGAGAGGTAGCAGATATAGACTATCTATGAAAGAGAGGTAGCAGATATAGATTATCTATGACAGAGAGGTAGCCGATATAGACTATCTATGACAGAGAAGTAGCATATATAGACTATCTATGACAGAGAGGTAGCAGATATAGACTATCTATGATAGAGAGAGTCACGGACAGAAGGTGACAGAGCCGAGATAAAAGTGACAAGGCGGAAAAAGACAAGAGATAAGAAAAGAGACAGACAAATATAGAAAGCGACACGCACAAAGAACAAACAGATAAATTATACAGACAGATTCAGATGACGTCACAGAGGTTTACAGAGAAACGATTAGAGGATTGGCAGATAAAAAAGGTTTTTAGTCTGACTCTCTCCATTAGTTCAGCATTTGATCCGATTTACGAGAGCAGGCACCGATATTAAAGAGCTCCTCCCCCCCCCTCCCCTCCCCCCCTCCATCTTTGACTCCACACAGACATACTTTAACACCGCTGTTGCGTACGTTTTTACCTATGGGGGTAGTCGTTCGGTCCTGTCAATGTACGCACCAGTCGTGATATAGTTATATTATTTGTGCGTTCGATTTGCTCACGCACCGACGTGCACAATGTAGAGTATGTGTTACTCTGTACGCACGGGTAACCTAGTTTTAGAAGAGAGTCCTACGTCATCATCTGAAAGGGGCAGTCCGGACGATATGTCCGTGGATTATTTTGTTTATCGTGGCAAGTCTGTGGAAGCCATTCGTTTGTTACAATATTGGTCTTCAGGTCGAAGCCAATATTGGGAGTAATATGTAAGTTGTCGCCCCGTCATATTGTATGATTAGCATATTCAAACCTGTAATTTTAGGCGACTCCTTGAGAGAATCTAGCGGGAATATCATCTTGCTATGATATTCCTAGAATGGATCAAAAGGAACTATGAGCCTCTATAATCTATCGTAGACGAAGAATTCCTACGAGGGAAGCAAGTTATTGGATTTTATAATTGATGTATAAAATGCCGTTGTGCCCATGCCAAAGTCGTGGCATGAGTTTGTGGAGAGGTTAGTTAAAACCCAAATACTAACCCAGATGTAGCTTCATGTTTACGCCATTGATATTATATTTTGAACCTACGTGGTAGGAATGAAGTCTTGGATCAAGACAGTCTTTTGTTTGGATGAATGCGGGATTCAGTGATATGGGAATACGTACTTGGTTGGATGTCCTCAGACAAGGTCAACGGACATTTATATCTTATTGTTTCAAACTTAGCATGAACATTATTGGATTCTTGTTACATGAATGTAAGGAAGATGTTTGAAAGGGATCTACCGCAATACCTAACCACCATCATAGATGTACATAATTTTCGTCAGCGTATCATTACTATGCATCCATGTTGATTGTCTCCGTCAAGAACATTGTATCGTATCGTTGAACTTATACCGTCAATAAATTATGTTAAACTGTACCACCCGCCTTACAGTTTACTTCAATTCACAGCAGGCCTTGGTTGACATGCCTGAAGTTTGCATCATTACCTGTTGAACTTATTTTGACAGTTTATTTGAATTCGCGTATTATCAGTACGATCAAACAGTCATCTGTAGAGACCCAGAAAAACGGTCTAACAACCACCCTTACCCTTCCCTGTGGAAGTTTGTCTTTTCTTTTGATAATGAATTCTCCTTATTTTAATCCGTTTTCTCTCCCTATCGAGCACACAGCAATAACTGCTGCTGATTTCAGTTGGAGGGTGCCTCTATCATGTGCTCATGTCAGTGTGGTCTCTGCAGCAATTTGTTGTTGTTTTTTTTCATTTGAGGTAGTAGCGGCGGACCTGTTCTTTCTTTCTCTCACGAGAGGGAGCTGCGTCGAGCTACGATTCCATTAAGTGAGTGCATTTTAGATTAGACCAGTGATTGTCAACCGGTGTGCCGCGAAGGGTCCGCAGGTGTGCCGCTAGAGTTTGGGGGAAGGTCGAAAAAAGATGTTTAAAAAAATCGTTGAGGTAAATTTTTGAAAAACTGAATATTTTTCATAAAACGTCGATAAGAATGAAAACATTAACAGTTTAATTTTTTTTTTTTTTTGAAATAGTTATTATAGTAATATCTTAAGAACTTTCGTCGCTTTTGTTCCAGATCCGAAAATAACTCTGCACAGTACTTTTACAGCCTCACTTTTCACTCTTAAAACACCTCCTTAAAAAAACTTGACAATTTTTGCACCTTGTTCAATGTGCCGTGAGTTGAAAAAGGTTGAGAATCACTGGATTAGACTAAACGTTGCCCCATAGCAGATACCACCATATGGGAGTAAAGTGTTAGAGACCACTATATAACACAGCCTTGAGGGGTACTGTGATCACTTCCCTTCCTCGCTGCCTTTTCCTTCCCTCACTCAAGAGCAAAGGCAGGTACCCATTTAAGGCTGGGTAGACTGGAGCAGGTCGATACCGTCACACTCTAGACTAACCAGCTGTAAATGGGTACCTGACGCTGATCTTGAGTTAGGAAGGCAAGTGCAGCGAGGAAGGGAACTGGTCACACCTCATAAAAAAGCTGGCCCTAGTATGGTAGATCCTCTAACACTTCACTCCCATTTGGGAGTTTCTGCAATGGACTACCACTTTATCTTCTCCATGTCTGCTCGGATACACAACTGACTCCATCAATCCAAATCACACGTACTACTGCTGCTACTACTACTACTACTACTACTACTACTACTACTACTACTACTACTACTACTACTACTACTACGTACTGGCTTCCTAGCTCAGTGGTGTGGTCCATGGTTCGATCCCCAGTTGAGGTGGGATTTTTTAGACCGCAAACGACCCAGCCTCATGAATTGGGTACCAGGACAACTTCTAGGAAGGTTAAGGCGGCCGGCGTAATGCTGACCACATCACCCCTAGTGTGCCGATGGTCAAGAAAATATGGCTCTAACACCAAATTCCCAATATGCCTCAACGGGCGTGTAACGGGATCCTTTACTGTGACATATTATGATAATAGCTTTCATATATCTATTTCATTATCTTCATTTTTCTTTTACCTGGCTTTCACCTTCGCCCATTTTGTTAACATAAAAACCCTTCTACACTCAGAGATCTGTCTCTTTTTCTAATTTAGCACGCCTATTTTTTTTTCTGTTCTCTATTTCCTTAGGAACGTTTACAAACAGACCTATTTAGCTAACGTTGAGCCGGTTACCTGTAATTAAACGCCAGCGATAGAAAATCGTCGTAATAAGATCAAACAGAGCGAGACGGAACGCGTAGGAAAGGGGCGACTATTTCATAGAGTCGTAAATTTTGGCTCAAGGGTAGATAAGCTAATATAGTTGAAACGTATTTTTCGTTAGACAGTGATCAGGGAAAATAGTTTGAGTAGAAGGAGCAGATAATTTGGAACCAAGGGGAGACAATTTCTATTACCTTCCCCTGCATCCGTTCGTTTGATAGGAAATTAAACACGGTGAGAATCGCCAGATCAAAGGACGGGCTTCGCTAGATTGCGGAGTCTGCAAGCGACATAAGCGTGATAATTTCCTCAGATTCGCAGATCGAACGAGGAAAAGTCCGAGATCTGAGTGAAGGTGTCATATCTAGCAAGTACGAGCGATTTTCTGGAGATTTAATATACATATATAAACCCTAGCATTTTGACTCAATTTATCCAGTACCCACAGATTTTTAAGACATCTAGCATCGAAGTCTAAGATCCCTCATAACAGTGGAATTACTTAGTGGTTTTCGATTGGAGATCGTTTATTTCTGTGTTTGTGGTAAATACTATACTAGAAGTTTGAGTGATTAATAGTTAAGTCCGTATTATATTTCTCTAAGATTTCTGTGCAGAGTGATTTACTAGATAGGTCCATCATTTATATTTCACTAGGTTTTACTGTGTTACATAGGCTAGCAGAATAAATAATAATTTCTAGCTAAACTATTCCAGCTATAGAGTAAATTTAACTAATTGCTAGTAACCAGTCAGAGAATATTTTAACCAACTAGTAAATGCACTGTTCATCATGAGTATTGACGAAATATGTATTTATTTCTAATTCATGATGATTAATTTTTTTAAATGACTAGAATTTATTTCACGGGAGTTTTTAAACGATAAGACAAGCTCTAAGCTTGTAGTTTATAATTTAAGTTAAATAACCGAAGTGGATAAATATGTTATATTTTACGCGGGTTAAGGATAGGATTGAGAATACTGTACTATATTATGGTTAAGTATTTGTATTTTTTCTCCTTTACACATTATTGGGTCAAACCCTAAACCTTACCAGCGCCTTCCATATAAATCTGAGAATAACCATACGAAAGAACATTTCTTAATTGATATCTGGGTCTTCAAGGTAAACCTGTCTGGCTTCGTGTATGCACCCAGAAAGAGACAGAGTACCAATCCAAAGAACATTAAGAATAAATATTGTAACTGGGCCTACAGATCGAGATTTATATTTTCCCAAATTTCATTTACATTCAGCCCGTAGTGGCGAAATCCCAAACATTAACATTTCCCGACGTTTGACCATTTGTGATGTGACAAGGAATTTTGTATACTGAGAGAAGTTACCGACCTGACATTCTTAAGTACTGGAAATCTCAAGCTATTGACACTGTGAGCACTGTTCAATTGCTTACCTGGTCTAATTAAATGTGACATAAACAGTAGTCCTAAATAAAAATAACAAAGAGAACGTTCCTCGGAGAAGTGGATTTAATCTGTCTCTGAGGAGCTGGGGTTTTCTTTGCCAAAAATAACACTGGATTTGCTGTGTGCGTGTGTCCTAAAGATTGTTCCAGAAGGTGCAACTAAAGTATTAGGTAAGAACGAATGTACGTGGCCACGGTTGTCTGAGAAGAGGTGAAGGATGAATGAATAATCCTCATATATATATATCGTGTAGAATCCATGTACTCACGTTGGTTATTTTAAATGTGTAAGTTTTGTTAACACTGTCCTTTTCAGAATAGATTAACGTATAAACTCTGTTCTTTACTGTAGAGGGAAATCCTAGACCATAGCGTGTAAATCTTTGACTCTTTGGGGGCTAATAACTTTCTGCTAACGGGATCTTGTCTCAACAGAGGGAGGGAGGATTACCCTATGATTCTAACTCTTTAATTAATTCATTAACTTATGTTTATTTGTATTTGATTGATATTCAAAAATATTGCTGTTGTGAAGTTTCTTTATGGTAAATAAAAATTTACATAAACATATTTACAGGTGTTGGTCAGATCCCTATTCCATAAATATAATTTGTCACGACTGTGCGTCTAACTGTCGTCACTTATGTGTGTGTGTATGTGAGTGGTTGATATATATTAATATATATATTAGTTGACTGTCTGACTAACAAAGTTCTGTTGTAGAGATAGGCTGCACGAGAGAGGTTTCTCGAGTTCAGGGACAGACTCTACCTATTTTTTCCACTATTTCACACGTGAAAATCTGTTTCTTATCTTATCTCTCACTGAGTCACCACCTGTTCTAGTTCTATTCAGAAGGGACCAAACTATGTCTTAATCTCCCTATCAAAAATCTACGACAAATGTCGGCTCTTCCGTAGGATAAATTTTCTTTAGTCTAGATAGAGCAAGAGTGTGATTGTCTCGTGAGATTAAATAACATTAAAAATAATTATCCCCTAGACAAACGATCTGTTTATTTGCTTGCTGACCACACAAAAATATTAATTGTTTTTTTTTCCGCAGCATTGTTGAGTATATACAATTAGATTTACAGGGTGATTTTTGTCAGAGTTATGTTAGGAATTGATTTTGTAATACAAAGCCGCTGGTAGTGTTTTTTTTTAATCAGAAGGTGTTTGAGCAAAGCTAAGGAGCGCGTTCGGACTATCTCGTCCAGTTAATAGCTTCCCTTACCCGAACTGAATTCAGGGGTGATTTTGATAGTGGACTTAAATATTTAGGATTATTTTTTTCTCCTTAAAATTTTTGCTATAAATTTTTTTTTGTTTCCACGGTAGTAACTTAGTTTTTGGGTTAGTTGATTAATCTGAACTACCATTTATTTGCCGTAGTCGTCTGCATTAGGAGCCTTAATTGCCAGTTAATAGCAGCGATAGTTAGATAACTAATTATAAGGAGGAGGTATCCCAGTTAAATAACAATATATCTTTTTGTTTTGTATTTTCTCGTAAGTGGTAGGGAACCAGTGTATCCTTTTTCTTCCTTCTTTCTCGAGTAAATCATAGTCAGTATTTGCAATGGCTGAGCGTGCAAAGTTTAGGCAGATGCTCAGAGAGGAAGCAAGGGAAGAGGGATTCGAAGGAGAAGAAGCGAAAGCTTTTGTCAGGGACGAACTTGACAGATATGATGCAGAGAAGAAAGAAGAAGAAGCTAGGAGGAAAGAAGCAGAAGCTAGAGAGAAGGAGATGGCAGCGCAAGATAGAGCGGAGAGGAAAGAAGCGAAAGAGCGTCAATTACAGCAGAAGAAGATTGAGGAAGAAATGGAAATCCGCAGGGCGAATGAAAGAGAGAAGGAGAGACAGCATGAGGAAAGAGAGAAGGACGGACAGCAGGAGGAAAGAGAGAAGGAGAGACAGCATGAGGAAAGAGAGAAGGAGAGACAGCATGAATTGGCTCTTAAGGCTATGGAAGTCCAAAGTCGTGGTGTTGCCTCTACCTCCAGCAATGGTGACTCTCTACCTCAATCACAGCTAACTGATCCTTCTAACACTCAATCTCCTCAACTCACCGCTATGTCTTTTGCTCTAGAATCCTTCCCATGCCCTAATGAAAAATTGTTACGTATCGAAAAAAATTTGAGAAAATGGCAAATCTGTACGGTTTAGAGAGGTCGCGTTGGTGTTTGAAACTTTCTCAGGCTTTAAAAGGGTCTGCGTATGATGCGTACGCAAAACTGGAAAGCAGCCAACAAGACAACTACGACATGTTGAAGAAGGCTTTGCTTGAGCGTTTCGAAATGAACGCTATAAAATTTTTGCAACTGTTCTGTAACAGCAGAAAGGAGAGCGCTGAGACTTTTACAGCAGTTCTCTTCTCGTCTGAAGGGATACTTGACAAAGTGCCTGGAGCTCTCGCAGCTTGCCTCTACCTATGAAGGACTGGAAGAGTTCGTTGTAACCGAACAAATAAAGAACACTTTGTCAAGTGACACCCATAGATTTCTGGCTGAGCAAGGTGCAGAAAAGCTGGAAGACATTTTGGAAAAGTCTGAGCGATATCATAATGCGCTGGCCGAATTGCCAGGATCAAAGCGTAAACCGACAGAAGAGCCTTCTCGGAAGAATAATCTAGAGCAGTCTTCCCATTCTTCTCACCAGCATAACCACAGAGAAACTGGACCCCAGAATCCCCCTCCTGAAAAATCTAAGTTCTATAAAAACAGGTACCCCACCCACAATAAGAATTCTGATCAACCCAACCGTCCTACATGGCAGCGCGGCCAGAAAGGACAGGGTGACAAAGGGAAAACCCCTGCGCACGAGACAACTGATCAAGGCAAGCACACCGAGCCTAAACGCATCGGATGCTTGCAAACAGCCTCGCAAGAAAGAATTATTGTCAGTGATTCTCAACCTGAGGGAGAGAGGCCCTCAACGCGAGGTACTGTTATTTTGAACGAGACTTCAACTGATTGTCTTTTTGACACGGGGCTTTCTTTTGATTGTATGGTCGCAAGGCAATTGGTCAAACCTGACCAAGAGACAGAAGAAACCGTCAAACTTTGTGGAGTTTTTAAGAGTGATGCACCCATTTCGCTTCCCATCGCATTGGTGGAGATTCACTCTGATTTTGTCAGAGGTGTGATCAAAGCGGCTGTTATGGATGACCCGATCTACTCAGTCATACTTGGCTGTAGATATGTGTTTATTGGGAAACCGAAAGAGCCAATTGTAGCAGCAGTAACCACAAGAGGGCAAACCAAGAAGGAACGGGAGCCTGCGCCAAATTTGTTACCTAAGGAACTAAAAGAGGCGCAACAAAAGGATCCTACTTTGGAGCCCTGCTTTAGGAAACTGCCCATGGCTAAGGAACCCAAACACAACGGGGTCATGTTTTCTAAGGATGGCGTACTTTATCGTAGAACGGGCAACCCTGGACAAGGGCATAACCAGCTCCTAGTACCGAAACAGTAAAGAAGCCAAATCTTAGAAATGGGGCACTCTCTTCCCGTTAGCGGACATATGGGACAGAACGCCACAAATCAGCGAATACAGACTCACTATTGGTGGCCAGGAATGAATACTGATATTATCAGATACGTGAAATCCTGCGCCCAGTGCCAACGGGTGGTAAACACTCAATCCCCCCCTCCTTCCCCCTTAAACAATCAACTACCCCCTCCCCATCACATATTTTCTACATCAATAACCTCAAAAATTCACATAATCCACTCCATATCATCCTCCAATAACTATTAAAAAAACAAACTTAAAAAAAAAAAAACAAATAAAATCCTAAAAAACATTAACCCCCAACCTTAATCCATAAAAATTCTTATAAAAACCTAAAATATTTCCACCCCAAAACACCCCTCATAACCACCTTCAAAAACCTAAATTTTTAACTATTACTAAACCCCTTTCTTCACCCAATATTTATCTAACAACTCCCACCTTTCCTACTCCTTCCCAACCCTTAATACCCTATACCACCAAAACCATTCCTCCTCACCCACAACCTCATCTTCACCCACCTTACTATCTCCCTCCTTCTTCATCTCCCTACCAACTCTATCACTCCCCCCCCCACCCCCCTCCCCCTAACCCCCCCTCCTCCAAACCCCCCCCTCCCTCCACCCTTCCCAACCCCCCCCCTCCCCCTCCCCACCTCCCCTCTCCCCCTCTCTCCCACCCCTTTTCTACTAAAATAATAACAACCCCTC